>JAQQAC010002594.1:91732090-91750594 GCA_029783875.1 Phataginus tricuspis | reverse complement strand
TTCAGCATCTATTCATGATTAAAACTCTCAACAAAATGGGTATAGATGGCAAGTACCTCAACATCATAAAGGCCATATATGACAAACCCACAGCTAACATCATACTTAACAGGGAGAAGCTGAAAGCTTTTCATCTAAGATCGGGAACAAGACAGGGGTGCCCACTCTCTCCACTGTTATTCAACATAGTACTGGAGGTCCTAGCCACGGCAATCAGACAAAACAAAGACATACAAGCTATCCAGATTGGTAAAGAAGTCAAATTGTCACTATTTGCAGATGACATGATACTGTACATAAAAAAACCCTAAAGACTGCACTCCAAAACTACTAGAACTAATATCTGAATTCAGCAAAGTTGCAGGATATAAAATTAACCCACAGAAATCTGTTGCTTTCCTATACACTAATGATGAACTAAAAGAAAGAGAAATCAGGAAAACAATTCCATTCACAATGGCATCAAAAAGAATAAAATACCTAGGAATAAACCTAACGAAGGAAGTGAAAGACCTGTACTCTGAAAACTAGAAGACACTCATGAGAGAAATTAAAGAGGACACTAACAAATGGAAATGCATCCCATGCTCTTGGCTAGGAAGAATAAATATTGTCAAAATGGCTATACTACCTAAAGCAATCTATAGATTCAACGCAATCCCTATCAAACTACCAACAGCTTTCTTCAATGAACTGGAACAAATAATTCTAAAATTCATATGGAACCACAAAAGACCCCAAATAGCCAAAGCAATCCTGAGAAGGAGGAATCAAACAGGGGGAATTACGCTCCCTGACTTCAAGCTCTACTACAAAGCCACAATCATAAGACAATTTGGTATTGGCAGAAAAACAGACCCACAGACCAGTGGAACAGAATAGAAAATCCAAATATTAACCCAAACATATACAGTCAATTAATATTTGATAAAGGACCCTTGGATATACAATGGGGAGATGACAGCCTCTTCAGCAGCTGGTGTTGGAAAAACTGGACAGCTACATGTAAGAGAATGAAACTGGACTACTGTCTAGCCCCATACACAAAGATAAACTCAAGGTGGATCAAAGACCTGAATGTAAATCATGAAATCATAAAACTCTTAGAAGAAAACATAGGCAAAAATCTCTTGGACATAAACACGAGCAACTTCTTCATGAACATATCCCCCCAGGCAAGGGAAACAAAAGCAAAAATGAACAAATGGGACTATATCAAGTTGAAAACCTTCTGTACAGCTAAGGACACCATCAGTAGAACAAAAAGACATCCTACAATATGGGAAAATGTATTCATAAATGATGTATCTGATAAGGGGTTGACATCCAAAATATACAAAGAACTCACGCACCTTAACAAACAAAAAGCAAATAATCCAATTAAGAAATGGGCACAGGACATGAATAGACACTTCTCTAAAGAAGAAATTCAGATGGCCAACAGGCACATGAAAAGATGCTCCACATCGCTAATCATCAGAGAAATGCAGATTAAAACCACAATGAGATATCACCTCACACCAGTGAGGATGGCCAACATCCAAAACACAAACAACAAATGTTGGCGAGGATGTGGAGAGAGGGGAACCCTCCTACATTGCTGGTGGGAATGCAAATTAGTTCAACCATTGTGGAAAGCAGTATGGAGGTTCCTCAAAAAACTCAAAATAGAAATACCATTTGACCCAGGAATTCCACTCCTAGGAATTTACCCTAAGAATGCAGCAGCCCAGTTTGAAGAAGATATAGGGAACCCTCCTACACTGCTGGTGGGAATGCAAATTAGTTCAACCATTGTGGAAAGCAGTATGGAGGTTCCTCAAAAAACTCAAAATAGAAATACCATTTGACCCAGGAATCCCACTCCTAGGAATTTACCCCAAGAATGCAGCAGCCCAGTTTCAAAAAGACAGATGCACCCCTATGTTTATCGCAGCACTATTTACAGTAGCCAAGGAATGGAAGCTACCTAAGTGTCCATCAGTAGATGAATGGCTAAAGAAGAGGTGGTACATATACACAATGGAACATTATTCAGCCATAAGAAGAAAACAAATCCTACCATTTGCAACAACATGGATGGAGCTAGAGGGTATTATGCTCAGTGAAATAAGCCAAGCCGAAAAAGACAAGTATCAAATGATTTCACTCATATGTGGACTATAAGAACAAAGAAAAAAAAAACTGAAGGAACAAAACAGCAGCAGAGTCACAGAACCTAAGAACGGACTAATAGTTACAAGGGAAAGGGACTGGAGAAGATGGGTGGGAAGGGAGGGATAAGAGGGAAAAAGGGGCATTACGATTAGCAGATGTAATGTTGGGTGGGCATGGGGACGGCTGTACAACTCAGAGAAGACAAGTAGTGATTCTATAGCATCTCAGTATGCTGATGGACTGTGACTGTAATGGGGTTGGTGGGGGGGACCTGATGAAGGGGGTAGTTTAATAACCATAATATTGCACATGTAATTGTGGATTAATGATACCAAAATGAAGTATAAAAAAAAATGCACATAAAAGACCAGAATAAAATACACCAAAATGCTAGCGATACTTGTAAGAGATTCTGACCAGAATTATAAGTGTTCATTTATTTTTCAAAGATTCACTAAGGTACGTGGTTATATATTTCAAAATGAAAAGATTAAGGATAAAAATAAACAAAAACTAAGGATAAGAATGCAGGGTATATCATCTCCCAAGTTGAGAGCCACATGCCATTCATGCATTTTCCAGCTCCCCTTTTCAAATAGGTGAAAAGTGACATTTACTTACCTGTGGCTTATCATCCTCATGATGCCAGCACAACCGAGACACCAATCCCCCAGGCTAGCTACAACAGACAGGAGGAAAATAAGGAAGTCAGTCTCAGGCCGGGCGCTTTACACTGATAGTGCCTTTGAGAGCGTGAAAGCCTATGGCTCTCTTTGGCAGAATAAGTGACTAGAATGCTGGTCTCAGTGTTGGAACATTTCAGAGTGTTGCTAAGTGAAGGGTCTACCCCAGCTGGGAACACAGTGTCTTGGGGTAGCTCTCGGGAAGATGTGGACCTGGATTGCGGCAGACCCGCAGCTAAGGTCTCAGCCCCATAAGACCGCCCTCATTTCACATGACAGTGGCAAGTCGGATGGGTCCTCAGGCCACCCATACTTCTGCCAACTACAAACGCAGAGGTTCCCACGACCCCCTCAGTTTTGACAATTTGCTGGAATTGCACAGAACTCAAGGAAGTGCCCTACTTACTATCACAGTTTGTTATAAAGGGCACACGCAAGCAGCCTGATGGAGAGGTATGGAGCACGAGGGCTGGAAGAGGCCGTGTGGGGTCAACATGCACCATCATCCCAGAAGCTCCCAAGCCTCCCTGCTCAAGTCTTTATCTTCATTACCTAGGTGGGATTGATTACATCCTTGGCCTCTGGCGACTAAACTCCATCTCCAGACCCCCTCCCTGGAGGTTGGGAATGTGGCGAGAAGGTCCAGCCCTCTAATCCCACGTACCTCATTGGCATAAACTCAGGGGTAAGGAAAAAGCAGCTCACTAGGAATAACAAAGACATCCTCTCTCAGGAAATACCAAAGTTTTAAGGAACTGGGCTAGGGACCTAGACGGAGGACAGAAACCAAATGTATTTCTGCAGATTTCACATCTTCTTTCCCCTGGCTTCCAGGAAACCACATTTTCTGGGTTCTCCCCTCCAGCTGCTCCAGGCAGGACCTCTCCACCCTACCTCCAGCTCCTCCTCAGGCACATAGTGCCTGCAGACCTGTGGGTATGTGAGACCCAGACATCCAATGTGCACCTCACACCAAGAGCTCCAAGAACAACCCCCAGCCTCCCCAGCTTGCACCTTCCCCAGTCCTCCCATTTCAATAATGGCCAAAGGCTGGCCCTTGCCGCTCTCACATCCAGTGCCTGGCGAATCCAGGCAGCCCACCTCTACAGGGCCCCGGCCCTCTCCCAAGTACAGGCCCCACACAGCAACTTCGTCCCAAAGAACATGGTGTGGAAAGGGGGAAAGAATTAACTCCAGAGGAGAGCCCTAACATACACCACCTCAGCCCAGTGACCGAGGTCAACACTGAGCTCACTAAGTCATACTGCTAGCGGGCGCCCTTTTAGGGTGTGGTGAGGACACTTTACCCCTGGGGTCTTCTTCCCCAAAACCCGTTAACTCACTTGGACGGAAAAAAAAAACAGCAAACAAATCCCAATAGTGGGGCACCCTACAATATTCTCACCAGTCCACACAGAACTGTCAAGGAAAGTCTGAGAAACTTATCAGCCAAGAAGAGACTAAAGAGAAACGGTGACTAAACGTAATGTGGCAGCCTGGATGGAGTTCTGGGACCAAAAAAAGGCATCAGAATAAAGTACGTGAAGAACAGAGGAAAGATGCGTAACAAATAGAATTTATGCAGAATAAGGAGAAAGTACGCAAATAAACTAAAAAAGACACCAGAATAAGTATGGAACAGATGAAAGAAATCTGAGTACAGCATGGACCTCAGTTAATAACATATCATTCAGTCGGGGAAATGTGCTCGATAAGAGAGAGAGGCCTGCCACCGCTGGAGGGCCATCTCCGAGGGTTCCGGGACCTGCTCCCCACAGCGCAGCCCTGGACCGCGCAGGTTCTGGATCCTCGTCGGTCCTACAGCAGACCAGCTGTCTGCACAAGAACAGTGCTAACTACTCGAAACATTGGTGTTCCCTGAACGAAAGAACCACAGACTCAGCTAGCTTTTAAACTCTAAATGTGCTACAGAAATGTGAAGTGGCTAAAAGTATTTCTGTCACCATCCTCAACAGGCAAGATAGAGCGCTCTGAGGGCAGAGGGGAACACAAGCTGGAGCGAAACCTCACTCTTCAGTGCCCTTCCCAGGGCTCCAAAGCAGCCAACCAGCCATTCCTGTTAAAAATTACACAACCGAGTTTCTTGGGGTTCCTTTGTATGCCGTAAAGCACCCCGAAATACATTACTTGGTTATTTTCAATTTTATAAAGCAAATTTAGTGTTTGCTCCAATCTTACAAATAAGGTACAAACTCAGAAGGATTAATGCAAAAAGAGACAGAGATGGGTGAGGGGCCCCCGAGGGCGCCGGCAGTCTCCCTCACCCATCTCTGTCTAAGAGCCCCGGTAGGCGTTATCTCCGAGTCACAGCTAAGGCCGCTAAGTCTCCGGGTACGAGAGGACCGCACCCGGGGCCACGCACAGCAAGGCCGGGGTGTTGCTCGTCAATGTCCGCCAGCCCCCGGCCGTCGCCTGTCAGGGGCTCTAAACGTGGCCCCCGGGCCCGACCGCCCTCGTGGGTGGCGGCCACGTTACACTGGCCTTAGCCCCCGGCGGGGTGCGCCCACACCGTTAGCACCTCCCTGCGGAGCCCTTCTCTAACCTGCTCGCGACGCGGCGGCCGGCGGCGGGGCGACTAAGGTCACGGCGTCCGTGAGTCACCGCCCGCCGCCCCGCGCGCCCGGCGCTCACCACGCCCGGCAACCGGCGACCGGGGCGGAGAAGCGAGGCCCCCGAGGCCCCGGCCCGCCCACCCACCGGGGCGCCAGGCCCGCGGCCCTCCTCGGCTTCGGGGCCGGCCGCTTACCCCTCCGGGCGGCGGCGCGGAGCGGCGGGAGACGAGCGGGGCCCGGGCCGCGGCAGCTCCGCAGCAAGATGGACGCCATGTGCCAGCCGCGGCGGCCGCTCGCTCCGGCCTCCTTTGCTGCTGCCCGCTCCTCTCCTCGCCGGCCCGGCGGCGCCTCAGCACCCCCGCGCGGACTGCTGAGGGCGGCGGCTGGCTCCGGGCTGCTGGCGCACAACTCAAGGACCCGGCACCGGCAGCGGCCCTGTCCTGCCACAGGCGTCGGGCGGCGCGGGGCGGGGCCCCGGTCCGCCGCTCCCATTGGGCCTCGCGGGCGCCCGCTGCCGGGCAGGTGAGGGGCGGGCCCGCGCCGCTTCGGACTCCAGTCCCGGCGTGCCCCGCGGTAGCCTCACCCTTCGGCCTCGCGCCGCCGCGAACTATAGGTCCCGGCGTGCATCGGGAGGCCTGCCCTGCGGGCGCGCTGCATTCTGGCTCTCAGCAAGCGCCGCTCCTGCCCGGCAGCCGGCGGCGCATGCGTGCTGGCCCTTCGGAGGCGGAGGCGGAGGCGGAGCAAGAACCGGAGCACTGGGCCGAGCCCTCAACGGCGTGCGGCCGCTGCTCCGGGGCGTCTAGGGGTGGGAACGTCTGCCGCTGAGCTGATCAGGCCAAGCCCTGGCGCTCCCAGCACAGACTGCGGCGCCCTCTTCTGCGCTGGGATCCCAGGTCTCCCGCCCGCGCTGCCTAGAGTCAGCAGAGAGCAGAGCGGGGAGGGAGAGGCCAGGCCGCCCTGACCTTCGGGACCACCCTCCCCTTTCCTGAGCTGGGCCCGGGGCTGGGGGAGGTGGGTCGGCGGCTCCCGGCCCCGCGGAGCAGGTCTTCCCGCAGCCTTCTCCCGCCAGCCCCCTTCTCGGGGCTCGTTCACTGTTCCCCGCGGCCCAGCCTTTGCTCCTCTCAGGCCCTCATCCGTCCTTGTCGCCACATCCGCCTGCCTCGTTCACTGGCGACACTCCGGGGGCTGCCCGGTGAGGGTCCTGGAGTGCACACCTGCTCTGGATGCAGAGAGCGGGCTCTCCAGTCCTCAGAGACCGGTAATGTCAGAGTGGACAGGTAGGCAGATGAGAGCAGGGAGGCGGAACGGGGCCAGCACAGCTTCGCGGGATGTGGAGAACGTAGGTAACCGGGAAAGCCGGCTGGTTCCAGTGTGCAGAAGTGAACGCAAACTTAACCGCGCAGCACACTGCACCCCATGCCCGTGAGTCCCTGACTGGGACGACTTCCCTGACAGTTCCATGAGGACTAAATATGGGCAACCGCCCCCGGCCCCGTGAGGGTGGGGCAAGTCCAGCTCTGAAGACTCCGCCTGTTCTCTGTGCAGCCTCTTCCCACTTCTTAAATATTCATTTTCCTTTTCATAAAAGAGCTCCGGATTGTATCCTCACGGCAACTCACTCTGCAGTCTGTGCTCAAGTGCAGAGCGTGTGCTTTCGCCTTTCTTTAAACTCTTTGCTCAGCTGCTTTGGCAGCCGTCCTGGACATCTTTATCGCGACAAGACCAAGGACACAGCTCTGATAACACTTGGTTGGCGTGTCTCCCCAGAGGGCGTCCCGCCGCGCTTGTCCTCACCATCTGGAAGAAGTAACTTGCCTGTAGTGGTTTTCCTGACCCAGAACTGTCAGGTGCTGGCTTGGGGCGGGCTTGGTGTCCCCATCTCAGATGGAGCCCTGTGAAAATGACCCGAAGTGCCCGTGTTGGCGCGGGGCAAGGAACGCTGTAGATATCATTGTAAGCACACAGGTGCCCCAGACAGAGGCCTCCACTGCCAATAAGGCATAAGGCCAGTCCCCTTTCCTGCCCATCCTCCAGAGGCAAAGGGGGGACAGGAAGGACAGCCCTCCTTCCCCAGCCTAGTCAGGCCTGAGCCAGGGCACACAGGCCGTGTCTGACAGGGCTGACCTTTGAATGCCAAAAGTGTGGAGGCACACTTGTCCCAGTGCTGGTAGCTGACATTGGCCCTGAGCTCCCCAGGGCTCTCTTCCAAAGCTGTCCAGGGGCACAGAGGGTGGCCCTGCATAGTGGGGGGGGCGGTCAAAGTTGGTCCCTGAGGATGATGCAGGGGCCCTAGCTGGCCCAAAGCAGGGCTAAGTGGGAGGCAGTGCCCACTGAAGTTTGCAGGACTTCAAAGGACACTGGAGGGAAGGAGGGCCTCTGCGCTGCTGGAGGTGCCAGATGTGGGAATGTAACAATGCTGTTCACCTGCCCTTGCTTGGGATGACTCCTCCCTGGCCCAGCTAGATGGGGTGGAGGAAAGAGATGCCAACAATAGGGTCTCCAGAGAGGGTTGGGGAGGGGTGTGTCCGACTTCTGGGCACCATCTGTGATGCTCTCTACAGCCCAGGCAGGGTGAAGTTTAGAGAAATTCATTTTCTACAGTAACTTTATTGGGTTTTCTGATTAGCTAAAGAACATGTGCTTGTTGTGACCAACAACAAGTTGATAAAAAGTTAGTATAAGGAAATAATTAGGAGTCTGACATTCCACCAGCTTGCCATGCACACCCTTAATGCCAGGTGGATGGCTCTCTTCATGAGACAGTCCAAGTGTGCAGAATCCTGGCACAGATGGTTTGTTTTAACATTAAGGACTCTTTTTGTCTTTTTCTTTCTTCTTTCATTTGAGTGGGAGAGGCTCCTTTTACTTCTTCCCTATGCTCCCACCTATCATACATAACCTTCCATAGTCAGTTTATGTTTATACAAGTGACAAAAATTGAGAGAAATGGGGTGGGATGTCCAGGCAACACTAACAGCCCAGTTAAGGAGTTAGAATCAGGTTAAGGATGAGGATAGGGACGGAGTTAGGGGTTGTGTTAGAGATGAAATCAGGGAATCAGGTTAGCTATTAGGGTACCAGAGGGCAAGTCTGCAGGGCTGTGCGCTGTTCACTGGCCACACTCAGGTGCTGAGCAGGAGGAGTTGGATTTGACCAGGGTGGCCAGCCAAGTGTTTACCTGCAAGTGTGATGAAGAAAGAAAGGGACAGTGGAGTCACAGCTGTGTGCAGGAGAGTGGCTATAAGGCTTGACAGGGAAGTTTGAACTGGGGAAGGAGGGGAGATGTTGGAGCTGCTCAGGACAGTGGAGGGTGACAGGATCAATGGCCTGTGGGGCTGCTGGGTCTAAAGGGGGTTTGGAGTTGAGCTCCAGAGGGAGCAAGCTGGCAATAGAGGGCTGCTCACAACTGGGTGGTATGCGGCTTGCACTATTGGCCATGGCAAAGGCTGGGACGTGATCCCAGAAGACCCTGAGGTGAGGCTAGAGGGCGCAGTCCTTGGGGAAGAGGGTCAAGATGCCTTTAAGCCCCGTGGGGAAGGGCATGCTTTCCTCTAGCTGGAAGCACCCACAGCTGGGCCACAGAGCAGGAAGAGCAGGTGGTGGCCTCCAGCCTCCTCTCTCCCAGTCAGAACAACCTGACAACTGAAGAAGTGGACCTGGGTTGGGGAGATGGAAAGGACATGCGCTCGGTCTCAAGAACCTGAGAATGGTATCCATGGGACTCAGGTTGGGCCTCCACCTGTCCTCTCCTGCCTCTTCAGACAGGAGCCTTGGGATTACTGGGTTTAGTGGGAAACACCATTCACCAGCCTCCCATGAAGTTAGAACTGGGAGTTCAGCGGAAAAGTCTTTCAAGGAAAGGTGTCTCCTTGACCCTTCTGCTTCCTACTGCCTCCCTGGGAGTGTGGGTGATGGATGGAGAGAAAGGGTACTGGACCACTGACCTCAGGTGGTTTTGCATAAGAGCGAGGAAACATTTCTTATCCACCTTTATTGGAAGGATTTCTATATATAAACTGCAGGTAACTAACAGATCCCTGGAAGCTGGGCTGCTGGGTCATCATCATGTCTGCAAATGTATATTTTTGTAAATCTTTAAGATTAAAATTAAAGGTTTAAGTTTAAAGGCTTTAATTTTTAAATTAAAAGTAACTTATGCTTTTTAACAGAGCTGCATGGAAGTGGAAGCATTTTCCCGTTGTGTGTACACCCACGCAGCTCCCACTCCAGGCTCCCACCACAGCAGAAGCTGCCCCTCTGACAGCAGTGCTTCCCAGAGAGGAGAGGAATGTGAATCCACCGCAAATTGCTTCTCAGTGCTGTGTCTGATGGGCCCTGAACTTCGGGCCATTATGAATAATGTTGCTATTAACACTCACCAACATGGCCTTTGTTGCACATACACAGGCCTTTGATAGGAGTGGAATTGCTGGCCAGGATGTGCTGAAGTTCAATATTAGCAGACACTGACAGTTTTCCAAAGTGGTTCTACCAGCTTCCCACACCAGCAGCAGAGCAGGACTGAGCAACCACCCACATCCCCATCAGTCCTTGGTTTGGGGGTCATTGTGATCTTGATCGTCCTGGATGGTGTGAGGCATGCTGTGGTTTCATTTTACATTCCTTTCATGATTTAAGAATTTCAAGGTGCTTTTTAATATGATTTTTCATTTGGACCCCCTCTTCTATGAAGTGCCTGTGTAAGGCTAGCTTTTTGTCCATTTCTCCATGGGCCATATGCCTTTTTGTTACTGATGTGGACGAGGTCTTTGTACACTTTGGATATGGGTCCTTAGGTGTATGTATTGCATTCTCTCCCATTCAGTGGATTTACCTTTTCAACTCTTCATGGTGTATTGTGATGAATACAAGTTTTTTTTTAATGATTTAATCTCTTTTTTGGTGAGTACTTTTTGTGATGAAGAAATCTACCCCAAAGTCATGAAGACATTTTCCTAAATTTTATCCTAGAAACTTAATTGTTCCCCATCTCTCACACTTAGGCTTATGATCATTTGAAACTGGTGTTTGTCTTGTATATTGTGAAACAGACACCAAGGATTATTTCCCCCTATGGGTACAAAACAGATCCAGCACCATTTATTGGAAAGACCATGATCCCCCTTCAGCAGGAGAGTAATGGCCCCCAGCGATGTCCATATCCCATTCTAATTCCAGAATTTATTAATATGTTACCTTACATGGGAAAAGGGATTTTTAGAGGTGACTGTATCTTGAGATGGGAGATTATTCTAGATAATCTAGCTTGGCCCAATGTAATCATAAGCATGGTTAGAAGTGGTGGAGGGTGGCAGAAATGAGCGGCCGAGGGAGATGCCACTACAGAGGAGGACGTCAGCATGATGCAGCGTGTTGAGGTCTGGAGCAGCAATTGCTGGCTTCAGAAATGAAGGAAGGGGCCTTGAGCCAAGGAATGCAGCTGCCTTTAGAAGCTGGAAAGGACAAGAAAATGATTCTCCCCTAGAGCTTCCAGAGAGGAATGCAGCCCTGACAACAACTTGATGTTAGCGCAGTGAGACTTGCATCAGATTTCTGGCTTACAGAACTTTAAGATCATAAATTTGTGTCATTTTAAGCCACGAAGTTCATGAGAACTTGTTACAAAAGCAAAGGGCTAATATATGCCACTGATGTACAATGGCACTTTGTTGTAAATCAGGTGGCCGTGTTGGGATTCTAGTCTCTTGCTGGTATTTTTGTTTAACTCTGAGTCAACGCCAAGTAGTTGCAGTTACTGAGGTTCCACGACTCGTCCTGATGCATGCTGCTCTCATGTCTCCAGCTTGCTCTTTTTCTTCAGGCTTCTTTTGGATGCTCTTGATGTCCTTTGATGACCGTGCAGTCAAACTTGATCTTTCCCTTGTCCTTTGAGAAATAATGGGTTTTCTCTCCTGTCCTTTTAAAGAAATCTTCCTTGACCAAAGGTCATAAGGGTATTTAAAAGATTTAAAGTTTTTCTTTTACTAGTTAAGACCATGATCCATCTGGAGTTTTCAGGCATTTTTGCATGTAGTGGGAGATAAAAGCCCAATCTCACTTTTTTACCGTGCAGATCACACAGCACTTTCCCAGGTCTCCTCATTGACTACTCTCCTGTCCCCTAATCTGCCATGCTCCTCTGTCATATATCATGGGTCTGTCATGTAGGACTCTGTTTTGGGGCTCTTTCTTCTCTTCCCTTCTCTCTCATTGGTGATCTGTGCCACTACAGCTCATTTTTTTTTTTGTCAAAGATTGCAAAAATGCAATATTTTGACCACTGTCTCTTTCCTTACCACCCATCCCTCTGGTCTGACTAGGAAGTGCCTTCGTGTGGCTTGTAGCCCAGCAGGCTGAATCCTGCATGGGGCTTGATGAGCTTCTTGGATGTGTGAGTCAATATTTTTGTCAATTTTGGAAAATTTGGGGCCATTATTTTGGCAAATAGTTTTTCCTGTCCCATTCCTATACCTTTCCCTCCTTATGAGGCTCCAGCACACATATGTTAAACCTTCAATATTGCCCATCAGGTACCAGCACTGTCTCTGCCAGCATTTTCCTCTCCATTCTTCAGATTAGACAATTCCTGTTGGTCTGTCTTCAAGTTCATTTAATCTTTCTTCTGTCACCTTTGTCTGTCAGTCCCATTCAGAGTTATTTTCTCTTGTCAGTTATATGCTTTTCATTTCTATAATTGTCATTTGGTTCTTTTTAACATCTTTCATTTTTTTGTTGGAATTCTTTTTCACTCACAGGCTCTATTTTCCTTGAATTGTCGAGTATCTTAAAACAACTGCTTGACAGTCTTTCTTTGTCAAAACTAACACTGGGCTCAGGGTTGATTTCTTCTAATTGCCTTTTTCCTTGATTATGGCCACATTTTTTCTTTTCTTTGCATATTTAGTTTTAGTGACTTTTTATTGTATATTGGCTGTTGCAGTGTCTCTAGATTCTGTTATCTTCCCCTGAAAAGGACAATGTGTGCTTTCCAAGGCCAGACCCCAGAAGACTGTAGCTACTGCCTTCCTCCCCTTTGGATTCCCTCTCTGGGGGGAAGGCCACCTCTGGGTTAGAAGGACCCTCAAGCAGCCTGGGGAGAGGCCTACCTGAGGGACAACTAAGGTCCCCTGGCAATGAGCAGCGCCACTGGAGTAAGCTATCTTGGCCCCCATAGAACCTCTAGATGACAGTAGCCCTGGATAACCAGAACTATCCAGATCACCCACTCCTGAATTCCTGACCAGAGACACTTAACGTGATAATCAATGTTTACTGTTGTCTTGGAGCACTGAGTTTTGGGGTGATATGATCCTCAGCAATAGGTGACTGGAACAGATGTGCCTAGAGAATGTGTTGCTCTAAGGTGCAGCCCAGTGCAGGTCCTGGGCATGGGTCCTGGGGTCTCAGCTGCCCAAGAGACATGGTACATGGGGCTTGACTGGGGTTTGCACCCTGGCCTGCTCAGAACTTCCATGGCAGTTGTTCTCTGCTAAGTCCAGGGGCCTCACCCTAAGCATGTGCAGCCAGGGAGGACAGTGGGACATCTTAGGCTCTCCCCTGCACACCTGCCTCTCCTCCAGTGCCCTGCCCCCAGATTCCAGCTGCATCACTGCCCCTCAGCTCAGTGGAGCAGCGTGCCCTGGTTGGACTCCAACTCCCTATGCCATGGTGGGAGTCTGCTCAGAAAGCCAGGTGACCCAGGTGTTCCTCATGGATTTCACTGCAGTCCTGGCTTCCTGTTACCCACACCTGAAAACAGATGCCTCATCCGTTTTGTCCATGTTAGGTGGTTTCCAGTGGGAGGGCCAGTCTGGCACAGGAATCTCGGTTACAGCCCACAGTGGAAGCCTCAAACAGATTTGCTTTAAGAGATTTTTTCTACACTTGTGGGAAAACTGGTGAGCTCTGAATCAAGTGTTGAATTTAGTTAATGGTCATGGACCAACGTTTCCTAGTTTTGACAAAGTTACCATGCAAATGTAAGGTGTTAACACTAGAGGAAACGGGTGGGCAGATTCCATATTATCTTAGCAGCTTTACTGTAAATGTAAAATTATTCCAATAAAAAAATAAGGAAAAGGATCCTTCAAGTGGTGGGGCTGGAGGGGAGGAGAGTGCAGGCTCCGCGTCCTGTGTGGCTGCCCAAGGCCCGCTGAGTGCCAGACTCAGGCCAGTGAGGTCAGCACCAGCCCAAAACAGAAGCCCTAGGAGCCCCCCCAAATTGTTACCAACATCTCCCTGCAGGCCCGGGGCTCAGGAAGAACTCTCTTATTTCTGCTGTTCTGGGTTTAACTTCCCGCAATTTTCATAATTAGAAAGAGAAGCGCTGCCTTAGCACAAAACAATGTTTCCTCACCCAAAGCCTAAGGGAGGACTCCCCGTGCGCAGGGCGGGGCGGGGCGGCACGGCGATGGCCGCCAGTCTTTCCACCACTGCTCTAGGTTGTCTGCAGCCCGGAGCTGCCACAACCAAGCGGCAGGGCAGGCGGCCGCGTAGGGTCGGGGGCAAGGCGCAAAAACCGGCCCGGTCCCGACGGGAGGGGTCAGAGCAGGGGCGGGGCCAGAACAGGGGGGCTGGACCCCGAGGCGCGCGGCCAATCGGGCGGGGCGGGGCGGGGCGGGGCGGCGGAAGCCGCGGGCCGGGCAGGTCTCTAACCCCTTGGCCCCAGGGCTGGGCCAGCCTCCTGTCCCTCCGCCAGGATGTGCGCGTTGGCCTTGGCTTCTGGAGGGAGGGCCGCGCGGCACGTGGAGCAGACCTGGGGGTGGCCCTGACCTGCTGCCGCAATCCTTTCCTCGCTGCCGTTCCCTGAAGCGGGGTACTGCTCTGCCATCACATCTTATACACAGAGGCCTCAAACCCTGCCCAGGATCGTACAACTAGTAAGAGAAATGGTGTGGGTTGAATAGTGTCTCCCAAAAAATCTGTCATGTCCTAACTGTGCAGGGATGCGACCTTTTGGAAACAGTGTCTTGCAGATGTAATGGAGTTAAGACAGGTAATTAGGTGGGCCCTAATCCAGTGACTGGTGTCCTTAGGAGAAGACAGGTGGACACAGGGAGCGGAGTGACGTCCACACAAGCCGACGAGCACCAAGGCTTGCCCACTACAGAACCAGGGAGAGGCAGGGAAAGGTTCTCCCCAGAGCCCTGGAAGGGAGCATGGCTCCACATACACCTTGGTTTCAGGCTTCTGGCCTCCAGGACTGTGTAGAAGTAACTTTGTGTTGTTTTGTGGTACTTTCACCACCGTGGCCCTAAGGAACAGACACACTCGGAGGGAACCAGCACTGGAAGCCTGCCAGTCCAGCTCTAGGCAGCATTGCCACCTGAAGATAAACATGGGGCTGTAAGTTCTCTCCAGTGGGACTCAGCCAGCCTGGCAGGGCATTAAGGGAGGCTTCTGGAGTATCCCAGCTAAGATTTGGCATGAAGAGGGGAGGGAAGAAGTTCCGTCCAGTGCTTGCTCAGAGTGTGTGTGTGCAGCAAAGGGGTGATGTCCAGTGAGGATCAGCTTAGACTGGGGGCTTTGGGTATAGTGCTGGGCTGGAGAGAGAGCTGGATGTCCTCCCCACTCTTGAAAGTCCAACGCAAGGCTGGTGGGGGAATGGGTTTCATGTGAGGGGCACTGGGAAGCCATAGCAGGATTTTAAGCAGGTAGGGTGACATGGTCAGTTTGTGGTTAAGAAAAATTCCCCTGACTTAGTGCAGAGAATGGACTGGAGGTGGGCAAAGCAGGTGGGGGGAGCCAGTGGGGAGAAAGCTGCCTCCTAATTCGAAGTAGGGAGCTGAACCAAGGCCCTGGTGGTCAGGGGGCAGAACATTTGAGAGGCTGGATTGGAGAGGGATTTAGGAAGCAGAATCCCTGGGAGGCATGGGGCAGAGATGAGTGGACTCTCCAGGAAGCAGCCTTTGTAGGGGAAGATTGGTCTGCAGTTGCCCAAACCTGGTCCTGGGCTGTGGTTTGTGGAGGTGACGAGTGAGACTCTCATGACAAGCACCTCTGGTGCTCCCATAGGTCAGCCCTGAGGCAGTCAGAGAGGGGTGGGCAGAGAGGGTGAGGAGGCCTTCTGCTCAGGCCTCTCAGCCAGGACTTGGGTGGGGGGGCTTCTCAGACAGGTCTCTATGCCATCTCCCCTGCCTGACAGGGATTCCCGCTCAAGGAGGGTTGGCCCTCATGACCCTGAGGGGCTGGCAGTGCTGCCCACTGGCTCCTGGTGGCCACAGCTGCTGCTCCTGTGGGCTGTCCAGAGGACTGAAGTAGTCCTAGGGCTGAGCAGGAGCTGAGGCAAAACCAGGCCTTAGGAAAAGCAAACTTCCAGCCTGGAGAGCAGAGTGGGCAGTGTTGGGAAGGGGCTGCTGGGAAGGTCTGGGGTGAGAGGCCCCACCACTGCTTTGCTTGGGTTCTGGGCCTGCTCTGGGCTGGGGGAGGGGCCTTCATTCCCTCTCCTCCTTGGAGGCAGGGGCCACCTGGGGCATGGGAGGAGGGGTGGCTTGAGACCGCCAGTTTCCACTTGGAAGCCCTCTTTATTTGGCCAGGGATGGAGAAAGGCTGGGGTCAGAGTGCATGCATCCCCATGGAAACAGCAATGAGCCTGGCCCCTTGGGGACCCTGGCCCTGGTGGGGGATGGGGCTCCTTCAGCTAAGGGGCCTGAGCCTTGCCTTTGGCAGCAGTTCTTACAGGGAGGTGCAGGCCATGAGCTGCAGGGCCTAGGGTGATGAGGTACAGGGAGGCAGAGTGGGTTTCAACCAGGGCCACAGAGAGAATGTGGAGGGGAGAGTGGACTGTGCATCTGGTAGCTGTATGTCTGGAATGGGTGGTTAATGGCCATGGACAGAAAACAGGTAGTCAGAGGTGGCCAGGGGAACCTCCACTCTGCTTGACTCCTTGTTCTGGGCTCTGGGGCTGGTCCCACGGCCAGCAGGCAGGTCTTGGGTCCCCTGGTCCTAAATGCTTTGCCCAGATTGGTCCTGGCCCAAAAGGGTGAGGAAGAACAGCAGATGGGAGCCCAGGTGAACAGCTGAACCCCAACAATCCTGGGCAAGGTGGCCCTGCATTGTCTGCATCCATCTTCTCCAAGTATGGAGTTTTTGTTTAGAGAAGTGACAAGAATCTCAGAGATCACAAGGTTTGGCCCAATCTGCTGCTGTCCTTGAGTGTTCGGCACATCACTAGGCTGAGGGCTTTGCCTCCTAGCCCTTGCCCACCTGTCTGAGGCCTTCTGTCCAAGAACACCTGTTCTCTCAGTCTGCAGTGCAGGGGAAGCTACCCAGGCTCTCAAAACTTCCAAGCTGTGTGTGTGAGCCGTCCCCAAAGCACTGCCTACATGCAGGGGCCGCACACGCTGATGAGGGCCTCCTTGCCCTGGAATCTACCTGTTGGGGGCTTCCGAAGTCCTGTGAGGGCCTCTTTCTTCTTTGCGTTGGACAGCAGGTCACTTGCTCTCCATGGGGCAAGGCCCCAAATATGTGCAGGACTAGGGGCTGTCTGGCTGGCTAGATTCACTGAAAAGGGTTCAGGACCTTCACGAGACAGCCAGGTTGGGCCCAGGGAGACCTGCACTGGGCAGGAAAAGACCAGCCAACCCCAAATAATTTTCTTCAATAAAATCCAAACACACTTGCATGTTTGAATAAATTTACATACTGAACGCACTATTCTAAATGCAGGGTATTTTTGGAAGAAGAACCTTAATTCCAAATCTTGGAAATCAAATGAGATGGGGTGGTATTTGTCTTGTACTGAAAGGATTTAAAAGGTGCTGGGGAGGCAGGAAGTTTTCAGGCTTGTGGCCCAAAGGGATCCAAGACCTGCAAGAAGGTACCTATTCTACTTAAAGCCAGAAGGATACAGCAAAATGCAAATGTAAACAGGCCTCCATCCAGCTAGACACCTCCTGGGGCTTCTCGTGGCCAGAGGCAAGTCCTGGCAGTGACCACTGGTGTCTCTGCTGGTTGCTCGGGATCCCCAGAACCCTGCAAGGGTGAAACCACAGCAGGACTTCACCAACAGTCAGAGGGTGAATAATTCTGTAATCCCTTTCAGCTGAAACACTAGGGAGGGCATCTGTCCACCCCAGCTTGCCCGAGGCCAGTTCCCGCTTTGGTGCTACACAGATGAAGCTTGTGTCTGGTCGAGGGAGTATGAAGTGTGCGCTTCTCTGAAGTGACAGTTTCCTACCAGAAGTCCTGCACTGGCAGAGCTGACCAGGCCTTTGGACCCCATGCCCTCAGCCACCAGGAGGGGCAAGGCCTGCAGTAGGGTGGTTTTCTGCAGCTGAGGCAGACCCAGTAGGAGTTGGCAGCAGGAGGCTGGGCAGGAAGCCCCTCTCTGAAAGGAGACCCTAGTGGCACCACTTCGTGGCCATCACCCCACCCCACTGTCTTCACCACAGCCAGAGTGATCTTTTCAGAGCTGGACTCTGACCAACGGCTGGCACTCCCTGGCCTCGCAGCCTCACTAGAATGGCACATCCCACCGCAGTTTCAGGGACTGTGTGAGTCCTGCATCTGCCTGGGAGGAGGGGGGATAGGCTGACCCCGCGCTCTGCAGATATTCTGCAGGAAGGCCCCGATGCCACCGTGCGGGCCAGTCCCCCTCCGGCCTCTTCTCCCCGTCCCCTGTAGCTGCCGAGTCTGCAGGAGCGCAGGCATGGGTGGGGACCTTTGCGTCCTTCTCTGCAGTCCCGGCGCACCCTCCACAGTTTCGCTCGCAGGGGCATTTGGAACTTGACCTCCTCCTTCCAGAGCCGGGCGGCCCGACCAGGCCCCAGCCGCAGCGCTACCTGCCCCGGGCGCTTTCCTCCTACCCGCGAGGCGGGGCCGCGGAGGGCCCCCTGGGTGTCGGGCCTGGGAGCAGTCCGCACAGGCCGCGGGGCGCGAGCGGCGAGGGCTGTGGGCGCCGGGGACCCACGTCCGCGCGCAGGCCTGGGCGGACCCGCGCGGCGGGCTCGCGCTCAGCGACTGGGCGCGCGGCCGTGACGTCAGCACGCGCTGCTCGCTCCGGTCTCGCGCTCCCGGCTCTAGGCTTTCTCCTCACCGCCGCCGGCACGCGCCCGGACGAGGAGCGGGAGCAGCGTGCGCGCTCGGCGCTG
>JAQQAC010002594.1:91716185-91727090 GCA_029783875.1 Phataginus tricuspis | reverse complement strand
GCCGCCGCCGCCTGAGGATGCGACGCACAACAGGTCACTGGTGCCGCTGGCCCAGCCGCCGCGGTGGTCCGAGGGCCGGGGCCGGGGCGAGGGGCGGGGGCGGGGCGGGGGCGCGGGCGGGCAGCGGCGGCTAACGGGGCGGCGGGCGGCCATGTTGGGCCCGGCGGCTGCACCTGTGCCGGCCACCCGCGGCCTTTGTTCGCGGGGCGCCGGCGGGCCGGCCGCCTTTGTGAATCGCAGGCGGGCGGCTCCGCGGCTCCGGCCGTTGGCGGCGCGGGCGCCGGGCCTCGGCAGGTGGAGGCGCGGGCCCGGGCGCGCGGAGGCCTGGGCGCGCGGGCTGCGTCCGGGCGGGCGACTGTGCCGCGCTGCCGGGCGCCTTCCCGCCGGGCGTGCGGGAATGGCTGGTGTGGAGTGTGGGTGGAAAGCGTGGAGCGCCGCGGCGCCGGGCTTCGCTCCCTGTGTGCCCAGAGCGGGAAGTCACAGGTTTGACATTCAAGTTGAAACTTCGTATCGCACCCGACCTGCGGACGGGAATCAGTAGCAGATGGGAGAACTGCGGGGCGGGCGCTACCGGACCCCGCGGGGCAGAGGCTGGTCGGGGAGGGCGTGAATTCCGCTGGGGACCGGGGAGTTCTTCGGGACCCACAACCCACGCTGGGACTTTCAAGGCCTCGACTTTGAAAGGAGTTAAGCAGCAAGATACGTGTTCCTTAATCACTAAACAACTTAGATTAGATACCTCAAGTGGGTACCACGCATCGATTAGGTCGACTCTATTTTATGTATTTTTAAGTACGTTATTTCCACAAAATGGAAGATGTTAGAAGCCACACCATCTCCGCAGCTGGGACTTTAAGGCTTTTATTTTTCCAAATGTTTTAAATGTCTTACATATTTAAATGTGATGAGAGCATCAATACTAAAAAAGCGCAGCTCCGAACAATAATGAAGCAAGCCCAGTGAGCACAGTCTCCTCGTGTACTTGTGTGCGCTCCTTCTCCCCACACCCGCCCAGAGTTCAAATCTAAACTGCCTGCTGGAAGTGAAGAGGACTCATGCCTTAAGCACGATTACTTTGAGTCATTTCCTTTCCTTTTCTTCCATTTTCTCAGACGCCCTGCAGCCTTCAGTTTGGGGCTGATGTTTGGTAAAGGGAGATCTTACTGTATACAGCTGTGAGTTTACACAAGCTTTTGTGAACAACTCTGATCTATTCAATACAAAAATCCTCCCCTCCTGACTCCATTATTACTAATTAGACTGGTCTGTGATTCCAGCGGTAAACATTTCTATTTAAGAGTATCAGATAAATAACTTCATGAGTTTTGAAGAATGATGAGTTTATTCTTGTGTGTGCCCATAAATAATACATGAAGTTTGTGGAAACACCCAGGAAAACAAGGTAAACAAGCTACCAGTGTGGCAACTAGGCTTATGGTTTTTATGCAGCCGAGCTACACAGAGCCATCAAATAGGACCTGCTTGAACATGAGGACCCAAGGAGAGAGGCAGTCAGAATCGCAGTGTTGGAAGCCAGGTATTAGAGACCCTGTCCTCCTCAAGGGAGAGTAGGTAAAACCTTCCTCCTATTCAGAGGGCTTCCCCTCCTACAAGTTTAAAAGGTTTACTTACATGGCAGAATATAAACTAGTTAATTACTTCCATTTTTGTAGGTTGATGTTTCAGTATTAAATCAAGTACATGTAGGGGGAATTAGACTTAAGTGGTGATGTGAGGATAGAAAACACTGTAATAAAATGTGTTCTATGCCAGATGGGGAGTTCTTGTCACCAGGCACATAAAAGGGTGTGCTAAGATGATGCTGAAGTTCATGATCTGGATTTATTCTTCCCTGCCTTCTTTAATCCAGACAAATAACTTTTCTAAGTGGACATTTTAATTAATCAGTGGAAACTGAAGATAGAAGGCTTTATCCTCACTTGTTCTGCTATACAGGGGTTCTGTTTGTTTTGGTGGACCGCTTGGATGTGGAATGTATGCAGTTTCAGATAAGCATCATAGTCTCCTGTGCTTCACTGTTCTTTTTTGGTGGACTTCTGTAAATATGTACTTGTTCCTTAAATATGTGGTGCCTGTCCTGACTGCAGGCCTCTTCGTGGACTGTTGTTGGGTGTGGACCACCGCTCGTCCTGCCTAGCACAGAGTTCCCAGCCTTTTAATAGCCATATGTGTCCTTTCTCCCCAGTTGGGTGAGCTCTTGGAGTTAGGAATCTCACAGCCTGGGCAGCCTAGCCTCTGCTGGTGCTTCCTCATGGCTTGCGTTCAGTAAATGCTGAATAAATGGGCATATGACTTAGGAGAAAGAAACAACTATTTTAATACCAGCATTTGGCCTGTTTGCCTCTCTTTTTTGTAAGCCATGCTGGAGCAGAAAGGGACCCTCTGAAAAAGCTGAATATGGAGAGTAAGGGACTGGCCTAAGGTTACTCTGCTTTAATTAATGAGCCAAGACTGTGTCTGCCAGGCAGGCCTCTTCCCTTCCCTCCCCTCTCCTCCCCTCCCCTCCCCTCCCCTCATAGCTAACTCTAGTGTTAAATAAAAATTACAAAACAGTGCAAAATATAGAACCGACCTGTACCTACCTCCAAGATGAAGCAAGCGGTGATATTTCTGCTGTAGCTCTGTGTATCCCCAACAAAGTGAAAAGAAAGTGTACAAAATAAAAAGCAAGAGGTGACATGGAAGTTCTAGAGCATGAGGCTCTTACTTTACAACCTGTCTTTATGTGATTTGTTGATTTTGCTATTGGAATGGCTATTTATGGTAAGCACTCTGGGGAGGAAAGTTGGCTTCCCAGGAACTCATCAGCATTTTGCATTTGTCTGTTGGTTGCAGTATAGCTTTTTGAGGGAGTTGATTTGATGACATTTGGTTTGCTAAATATGAAATCAAGACAGCCCTCAAATTAGTTCGGCTCTTGTCCTCCAGAAAGCAAATAGCCATAGATGAGTTTTCAAACTATCTTGATTTCTGTAATATATAATGGTTTTGACAAAAGAAAGGAGTACAGAAATTGCAAAGTGTCCATTGAACTGAGTGCTGGCCTGCAGCTCAGAACCCCCCATAGTGAAACTTCCCTGGTGGGTATGCAGGGAAACAGTGTTTTACTGGAAGAGGTTGGGGTCTCAAAGTTTAAGTTGACTGGGTTGTTACTGAAAGAGTCGCTATGAATTAAGTTTGTTTTGCTGTTAAAGACTATATTTCTATATCAGCAGTGTTTCCACATTTTGATTAATTTTTCAGGTGTGTTTTTGCTGCTGTCTGTGGAGGCCGACTCATCAGAAAGCATGATCTGACTCCAGTTTTCCAACCCCAGTCTCTCTGCACCTGCCTGGTCTTTCTAAAATGAACATGGTCATGAGAAGCCCCACTTCTCGTGGGTCTCCATCGCACTTTGGGGTTCAAGACCAGTCTCACTGGCCCTTGCTGCTCATTGCATTTCTTGCTCTGCCCTCACCCGGCCTCGGCCTCTCCGGCTAGTCTCTGGTGGCCGGCTTTTCCCTTGGGCTCTTTCATGGCCCCGACACTCCCCGCCCCCCGCTGTGACTGTGTGGGCCCAGCTCGCTTTTCCTATGTTTCCTCTGTTTGCTGTCAGCCTGGACCTCCCTCCCAGACAGCCACCCCAAGTGCCTTGCCTGCTGCCTGGGGCCCTCGTAGGCACACCTCGAGTGCTCTGTGCTTTTGACTCGCTCTCCATTCTTGCTATGCTTTGAGTTCCTTAGCCATGCTTGGTCTCAGGCCGTTGCACTTGCTCTTCTTTCTTCCTAGAATGGTCTTCCCAGACACCTGTATGGCATGCTCCTTGTCTGCCTTTAGGTCTTTGCTCAGACTTCCTCTTCACAGGCACTTTTTCTGCCCACTGGTTTATAAAATACCTCATTGCCATCTGGCACTCCTCATCTGTCTTAGCTTTTTCTCCATGGTACTTAGCCTCTGACATTCTGTGTTTACTTATTTGTCCGTCTTCTGACTACATTGAGATGTCAGTAAGGGTGGGGATTTTTCTCCTTTTGGCTTTGATTAGTATCATACCCCCAGTGCCTAGAACGGTATCTGAGTGACTGGCAGTCATTCAGTGACTGCTTGAGTGGATGGACCCTCAGCCCCTTGTACGATGCCCAGCATATAAGAGGCCTCAGAAGTGGCTTGGATGAGGGGGATGGTGTGAGTGTGCCTGCCATGTGTGAAGTTGGAATGGTGGAGGGCCATGGGCAGGTGGCTGAGGCCAGAGAGGAGGCTTGTGTACCAGAATTAGAGAACAGTCCCAGGGCACTGGAGGCAGGGGCAGGAGGGGTAAACAGATGCTAGAGAAGGGGTCGAAGGGGCATGGATGGGCTGGGGCACAGCATGGGGCTCAAGATTTGAGAGAGCTTGCCCCTGTGATTCTGGTATTTACAATGAAAAAGATTGGGTGGATGGGGCACCATTTTTATTGCATTGTTTGGTCAAAAGGAGGTGGGCCTAGTTTCTGATCAACCTCTGTTCCTTACGAAAAGAAGCCCCAATCTTACCTCCCAGGTGAAAATGCATCCTGGTGCTTTAGTGTTCCCCCAGAAGTGGGGGCTCCCTAGATGGTGTGCGACCCCCTTCCTGGCCAGTCCCTGAGCTGTCCCGGGCGCTTGCTGTCCTCTGCTGCAGTGCCGGTGACAAGCCGTGCTCTGCCCCACGGCTCTGTGTGTTCCGTTGCTTCTTCATACGCTGTCCCAGTTGGTGCTGCTGTGCTCTTTCAGCCCAGCTTCAGCGCTCACTCCAGTGTTGCCAGCCCTGCACCCATGGCACAAAGTGCATTTGGGTTACTTTTGCTCCCAAGTCCATCCTGTCTGCGAGTGCTAGGCCCTGTCATGACAGCACATTGTGTGGGCCGTTGCCCCATCTTCTCTGGGGTGTGAGTTTTTTGAGGCAAGGGCCCCCTGACTGGTCTGGGCTTGGGGCAGTGCCCAAGGGTACTCAGTTGCAAGTGGACATAGCTTTTGAGTCTTGCTTTCCTAAAGGTTTTTACTTCATAAAAATGGGAATTCTGAGGTTTTTTAAAATTAAAATGCTTTAGAAACAGTGGCTTCTGTGTTGCAACCCCCAGAAGGTCATAAGTCCATGCCGTCTGTAGAGGTACTCCCTGTGCAGCTTGGAACAGCGCCTCTTTTCCCTCGCCTCACTGAGTCCTCACAGCAGGGGGCGCTCACCAGAGGTGCAGCGTCTCCCAGAGTCCAGGTTACCAGTGACGAGCGCTCTGCAAGACCTGCCGTCTGCCTCTGTGCTCTGGGAGCTCGCTGTTCTGTTTGACTATGGGGCTCTCTGTAAGTGGGTAGGAGGGTGGGCCATTATAGTTTTGTTAGTCAGCGTGGCAGGGTACTTGTGTCCTACATTTCTTCACTCACTGTGTACCAGCGGTGTGCCAGTGATCAGCCAGCTACGTGTCTCTGGTCCCATGGAGTTGACAGACCTGTGAGGGGGACCAGACTGGAGGGACAGTGGACAGATGAGCACATCTTTGAAAAGCCTAGGAAGCAGTCCTGCCAAATAAGTGAACCTGAATCTGGTGAAGACTCAGCTTCCGACAGTCCCCTCAGAGGAAACATGGGTGAAAGGAACACATTTAGCAACCCCACAGGAGCGCCATGGGCAGAACTCAGAATGTGGGGACCCACGAGACCAGAAATCTGGTCCCTGCAACAAAGGAAAAAGGAGGGGCTGTGGGTGATAGATTGGAGCCACATCAGTTCTTCACACCATGTGGGGATTATGTGCATCCAGGACAGGTAGTTAGACACAGAAGTAACACCACTTACAATATTTGGGGCAATTAGAGATTGGATCACTGGCTAGATTTATCATTAAGAAATTCTTATTTGCTGTAGTGGTTTTGTTGGGTTTGAGAACAGAATTTATACCTTTTAGAGAGGCATACAGATAATTTCTGATGAAATGATACAGCACCTGGGGTTTGCTTCAGAGCTCTGAAGAGGGTGTGGTGAGTCTGTGGCTGGGTTGGACCCACCTAAGTTGATGGTGGTGTAGATACATGGGACTCTACTTATTCTGTCTGCCTTTACATGTATTCAGAATTCTCCATAACAAAAAGAAAGTCATGAAGGAAACATTGGTACATCTAGGAGCATCTGCAGGGAGATCATACTTAACTGGGCGTGGGTGTCAGGAAAGACTTCCCCGTGGGATTGGTACTGGGGCAGAGAGCAGAAGAGGCGTGGGGGAGGGCCTCATAGGGGCAGGTGTGAGTATTCAGATGAGGGATCAGCTGGTGCAAAGGCCTTAGGGTAGGAGTGGCGAGAAGGCTAGTGTGGGTGGAGCAGTGGGTGAGGGGAACTGTGCAGACCAGGGCTGTGGGGGTGGGTGGTTCCTTTGGGCTGTGTCAAGGATTTTCATCCTAGGAGCAGTGTGAGGCCCTTGGAGGGTTTAAGCAGGGATGGCGCGGGGCATGCGTGTGATGGGAACCTGTTTTCTTTGGAAAGTGTTTCTGAGTCCCCGTGGAGTTGGTGGCAGGAGGATAAGGGGAGAGGGGCCCATAGACCAAGCTGAGGTTGCTGTCTGTGTTAGAATCTTTCCCATCATCCCTGCTTTGGGGGCCCTGTAGGAGTGAACAAACCTGCCCCCTTGAAGTTTGATGTGGCCATGTGATTTGCTTGGGACAATGAGCAGTGAAGGGTGGCTTCTGACTGGACGTTCTAAGGCGTGTGCTTCATCACGGCCCCTTTTTCCATCTCTGTTGGTAGAAACACACAGATAGGTACTGTGAGCAAGAAAGAAACCTTTGGTTGGAGCCAAGTGACCAGTGATTGCTTTGAGGCTTGTTATGGGCTTGTTCCCGGCCATGACCTAGTCCAGTGGTTCTCAAAGTCTGGTCCCCAGACCGGCAGCATCAGTCGCCTGAGACCCTTAGAAGTGCAGATTCTCATTCCCAGCTCTGGAGTGGGGCCCTCCATGCTGAGAACTGGTGCCTGGTGAGGCAGTTAGGAGATTGTGGTGTTGGTCCTGGTGCAAGGTGGTGGCGGGCCAGCATGGAGCTCGGGTATGACGAGAAGTAGACAGGCTCAGTGGGAAAGTGTTCTGGAGTAAAACTGGGGAGGTGGGTGGGGCAGTGTCATGATGGCCCCAGGTGTCTGTCTGACAGAGCCCGAGGGTGGGAGTGCCGCTCCTTTCTAGACAAAACTCACTTTTTGTAAGCATTTACACTCACTTCATTTTCAGGGTTCAGAAACAAGGAAAAGCCTATTAAGGAACTTCAAAAAATTTTATCGATTTTTTGGCTGAGAGATCAGTTTCTCAGTGAAGCCTGCACTGACCGTCCAGTTGAAGTGGGGCCCTCTCTCCCGTCCTGGTCCCTCTGGCTGCTCGCTGTTCTCCACAGCACTCATCACCCAGTTTACCTGCTTGTCCTGTCCTGCATGCCTGAGCAGAGCTGGTGGAGGTAGGCCTTCTCTCTGGCTCTTGTCTGTACTCCAAGGGCCGGGCTGTGCCGCAGGCTTTCAGCGTGCGCGGGGTTGCTGTGGCCAGAGCAGGGAGCAGGCAGCGTGCCTCGGACTCAAGGTCACAGAGAGGGAATGCGGCCAGCTTACTGCCCTCGGAGTTTCATCTGCATGTGACCTGGGTGTTGCTGAGCACTGTCTGGTAGATGGGTGATGAGGGCCCCGCTTCTCATGTATCCGGTTCTTCTACCCGTTGGTGGAGAGGGAGGCGTGAGCTGGCCTAGGGCAGACCTGCAGGCAGCCTGCTCTTCCTCAGAAGCAGGTCTGCCTGCACTGAAGCCACCCAGTGAACCTACTGAGGACCTTGCATGGTAGGCTCTCTCCCCTTGGTTCTGTATCTGTGCTCTGCCTGTATTGGCACAAGAGGAGCTGGAATCATGCATCACGTGAACAGTTTATTGGGCTCATTTCTGCTGAGTTCTAAAATCTGTATAAAACAGTATTTATTTCTTTAAAATTCAACTGCTTAAAACATCTTCGAAAAAATAATGGTTCTTGTTTGTCCAATATCTCCCTTTGGAAGCTGAGCATGTATGCGTTTCTCAGACACCGGTCCGCTCCTGGCTGTGGGGGGCTGTCTCTGAATTAGCAGATCACAGCAGTGAAGGGCAGAGACAGGTGGCCCCAGTGCACTGCTCTCAGGTCCCTGCCACGGTGGAGGAGTGTTACCGAGGACCGTCTACTGGCCCAGAAGAAATACCAACAGAACAAACCGCAGGTCACTGCCCTCTCTTCCTGTAGTGAGGACCCCTGGTTATTTTTGTAGGCTGGTCAACTTCTGAGATAGAGGACATTGGTGTCTTGATGGCCCATTACAGGTGAAAATGCATTTTTATAGAACCTTACCTTTAGTCCCATTTCTGCCTCTCCAGGATCCCAAAGGGCATCGGTGGCAGTGGCGTGAGAAGGGCGAGCACTGAGTGCTGGGGAGGCACTGCTGGCCCCTTGAGCTCGGCCCCTGTTCTTGGCTGTGCCCTCCTGGCTGGCCGTCCTTGGCCCCCACCAGCCGCCTCCCTTTCTTCTGCTCTTGGCCCCAGGTCTCGGAGGCGGCTCTCTGCAGCTGCCAGGTCCTGGCGCCACCCCACCCCTCCCTCCCTTGGTGGGTTCCCGGCACGGGAATGAGGCACAGGGTGCGTGAAGTGGCAGAAGCTGAGTTGTGGGCTCCAGCCTAGACTTTACAGGAACCTTGTTTTGGATATGCAATTTCTTGACACACTAAGGCAAAATGCAAGGCTTCATTATTCTTGACTTTATAGTCAGAAAATACATTTTATGAAAAACTTGTACAATACGGACAAATGGAAGGAAACAGCTAAAATCTCACCCACCAAGAGTGTTTAGGTATATTTCCAACTTTTCCTTTATCAAACCGAACTCTGTACCCTAAAGCCAGTGTGAAGGTCACAGCAAAGGGTGACAGGCCTCTGTGTCACTCTGCCTCCCGTGCCACCAAGGCAGCTGCTCTACTCTTTTAACTGTTTCTTGTGCTTGTTTGCCACAAGATAGACTAGAACGGGTAGATAGTCCTATTAACATATGTAAAATGGCTTCCTTGTTTTGCTGAGTTGAGAATTTGCAGTTTTAACTGTTACCTCAAGTCTTACCTGTGTGGGTGACTTAGTTTTCTGATTCCCTGGCCACCCACTTCCCCTTGCCCATGTCTTCCCTATGTTGTGGTGTTTTGGTTTTCTATTTCTGCATGATCAACTATTCCAGAATGTAGTGGCTGAAAACACAGCAGTGTTTATTTGTCTGCAGGTTTGCAATTTTGACCTTGTGTGCCAGAGTTAGCTTGTCTCTGCCCTAGGTGGTACCGTGTTTCATTCATGTGGCTGGCATGTTGGTATTGGGTGTTGGCTGGAAAGGGCCCTCAATTTTCCCTATATTGGGCCTTCCTACAAGGCTGCTTGGGCTTCCTCAAAGCATGGTGGCTGGTTCCATGGAGGACAAAGGGACACCTGCCAGTCCTTTCAAAGGCAGCGGCTTGCACAGGCTTGCATCACTTTGGCCATGTTCTATTGGTGAAAGCAGTCACAGGCCCAGGCCAGACTTAAGGGTGTGGAGAAATAGATGTTATTTCTTGGTGGCAAGAGTGACAAAAAATTTTTGGCCATCTTTAATCCAGTTTTATGACAATTTTTAGTTTAAATGAGTATTTATCAATCCTTACATTGTTTTGCCAAATTGTACACTGTGGTTGATATTATTTTCCTAGTGGAAATAATTATGTTGTTTTTCTGTTTGCTTAGTTTTCCATTTGTCTATTACTAATTCAGCCCTGGCTGTTCCCAGTGAGCCTCAGGAAAATCTCTAGTGAGGGTCAGTCACACCCCATCTGCTAGCTCCATGGTTCTCTCAGCGGCCTTCCTCCAGGGGCTGCTGGTCTCCTGCCCGCCCGACCCCTGCGTAGGCCTGCACCCAGCCACATGCTCTTACCTTCTGAGATCTGTCTGTTTCCTGGGCCTGCGTCCTCTGCGGTACAGGCCCTCTGAGACCTGAGTGTCAAAGGGATCTTTGCCATGCTTATGCTTCCTGATAGCTTGGCTGGATGTATAATTTCAATCGGAAATAACCTCTCCGAAGTTTGGCAGCACTACTTCATTATTTTTGGGCTTCTCGGGTTAATTTCTTTCATTGAGAAGCCTGACACTGCCGGGTCTGTGATCTCGCGCGTGTGACCCGTCCCTCCCCCAGGCCACGTGGGTCTTTTTGTTCATCATGCTGGATGCTTTTCAACCTCTTGATTCTGGGACATGTTGAATTATTTTGTTCATAATTTTAAAAATCTTGACTCCATTTATTTATATTTTTCCCCAGTTTTTTTGAAGTATGATAGACAAATAAAATTGCATGTATTTAAAGTGTACAGTGTGATGATTTGATATATGTATGCATCATGAATGATTCCCAATCACATTAAAGCATCCATCACCTCACAGTTAGCTTTTTGTGTGTGTAGTGAGTTCATTTAAGATTTGCTCTTAGCAAATTTCAAGTATATAATACAGAGTTATTAACTATAGTCACCTAACTACATATTATATTTTTGGAAATTAAAAATGAAAGTTTGTACCTTTTGAGCAACATCTCCCCATTTCCCCTACCCCCAGCCCCTCACAACCACCATTCTGCTCTGTTTTCTGTGAGTTTGACTTTTTTTTAGATGCCACACACCAGTGAGGTCATACAGTATTTGCCTTTCTTTGTCTGGCTTATTTGACTTAGAATAGTACCCTCTGTGTTCACCCATGTCACAAATGCCAAGATTTCCTTATTTTTTATAGTTAAGTCGCACTCATCATGTGTGTGCATATATATATATGTACGTGTGTGTGTGTGACTGTACATATGTGAATCACATCTTTATCCACTTACCCATCAGTGGACACGTAGGTCGTTGCCT
>JAQQAC010002594.1:91698657-91711185 GCA_029783875.1 Phataginus tricuspis | reverse complement strand
ATGATCCTCTTGATGTATTTTTGAATTCGGTTTGCTAATATTTTGTTATGTATTTTTGCATCTACGTTCATCAGGGATATTGGTCTGTAATTTTCTTTTTTAGTGAGGTCTTTGCCTGGTTTTGGTATTAGAGTGATGCTGGCTTCATAGAAAGAGTTTGGAAGTATTCCCTCCTCTTCTGTTTTTTGGAAAACTTTAAGGAGAATGGGTGTTATTTCTTCTCTATATGTCTGGTAGAATTCAGAGGTGAATCCATCAGGTGCAGGGCTTTTGTTCTTGGGTAGTTTTTTGATTACCGATTCAATTTCGTTGCTGGTGATTGGTCTGTTTAGTTTTTCTGTTTCCTGCTTGGTGAGTCTTGGAAGGCTGTATTTTTCGAAGAAGTTGTCCATTTCTTCTAGGTTTTCCAGCTTATTAGCATATAGATGCTCGTAATATTCTCTTATAATTCTTTGTATTTCTGTGGGGTCCGTCTTTATTTTTCCTTTCTCATTTGTGATTCTGTTTATGTGTGTAGATTCTCTTTTTCTCTTAATGAGTCTGGCTAGCGGTTTATCTAGTTTGCTTATTTTTTCAAAGAACCAGCTTTTGAATTCATTGATTTTTTTCTATTGTTTTATTCTTCTCAATTTTATTTATTTCTTCTCTGATCTTTATTATGTCTCTCCTTCTGGTAACTTTGGGCCTCATTTGTTCTTCTTTTTCCAATTTCAATAATTGTGTCCTTAGACTGTTCATTTGGGAATGTTCTTCCTTCTTTAAATGGGCCTGGATTGCAATGTACTTTCCTCTTAAAACTGCCTTTGCTGCGTCCCACAGAAGTTGTGGCTTTGTGTTGTTGTTGTCATTAGTTTCCATATATTCTTTGATTTCTGTTTTGATTTGGTCAACCCATTGATTCATTAGGAGAATGTTGTTAAGTCTCCATGTATTTGCGAGCCTTTTTGATTTCTTTCTGAAATTTATTTCTAGTTTTATACCTTTGTGATCTGAGAAGTTGGTTGGTAGGATTTCAATATTTTTGAATTTACTGAGGTTGTTTTTGTAGCCTAGAATGTGGTCTATTCTGGAAAATGTTCCATGTGCACTTGAGAAGAATGTGTATCCTGCTGCTTTTGGGTACAGAGTTCTGTAGATATCTGTTAGGTCCATCTGTTCTAGTGTGTTGTTCAGTGCCTCTGTGTCTTTACTTATCCTCTGCCTGGTTGATCTATCCTTTGGAGTGAGTGGCGTGTTAAAGTCTCCTAGAATAATTGCATTGCTGCCTATTTCCTCCTTCACTTCTGTTAGTATTTGTTTCACATATGCTGACACTCCTGTGTTGGGTGCATATATGTTTATAATGGTTATATCTTCTTGTTGCACTGACCCTTTATCATTATGTAATGTCCGTCTTTATCTCTTGCTACTTTCTTCATTTTGAAGTCTATTTTATCTGATACAAGTACTGCAACACCTGCTTTTTTCTCTTTGTTGTTTGCTTGAAATATTTTTTTCCATCCCTTCACTTTTAGTCTGTGTATATCTTTGGGTTTGAGGTGAGTCTCTTGTAAGCAGCATATAGATGGGTCTTGCTTTTTTATCCACTCTGTTACTCTGTGTCTTTTGATTGGTGCATTCAGTCTGTTTACATTTAGGGTGATTATTGATAGATATGTACTTATTGCCATTGCTGGCTTTAGATTCGTGGTTACCAAAGGTTCAAGGGTTGCTTCTTTACTATCTGAGAATCTAACTTAACTTTCTTGTTAAGTTATTGTGAACGCCGTCTGATGTTTCTTTGTCTCTCCCTTCCTATTCTTCCTCCTCCTTTCTTTATATATTAGGTGTTTTATTCTTTGCCTTTAGTTGGTATTTGGATGGTCTGCTTTCTTTGCTATGATTTTATTTTCTCTGGTGAGATCTTTTTAGCCTTAGGGGTGTTTCCCTCTAGAGCAGTCCATTTAAGATATCCTGTAGTGGTGGGTTATGGGAGGCAAACTCTCTCAACTTTCTTTTGTCTTGAAATTGTTTAATCCCTCCGTCATATTTAAATGATAATCATGCTGGATACAATATTCTTGGTTCGAGGCCCTTCTGTTTCATTACGTTAAATATATCATGCCATTCTCTTCTGGCCTGTAAGGTTTCTGTTGAGAAGTCTGATGACAGTCTGATGGGTTTTCCTTTGTAGGTGATCTTTTTTCTCTCTCTAGCTGCCTTAAATACTCTTTCTTTATCTTTGATCTTTGCCATCTTGATTATTATGTGTCTTGGTGTTGTCTTCCTTGGGTCCCTTGTGTTGGGAGATCTGTGGGCTTCTGTGGACTGTGAGACTATTTCCTTCCCCAGCGTGGGGAAGTTTTCGGCAATTATTTCTTCAAAGACACTTTCTCCCTTTTTCTCTCTCTTCTTCCTCTGGTACTCCTATAATGCGAATATTGCTCCGTTTGGATTGGTCACACAGTTCTCTTAATATTCTTTCATTCTTAGAGATCCTTTTATCTCTCTCTCCCTCAGCTTCTTTGTATTCCTGGTCCCTGTCTTGCAATTCCTTGATCGTGTCTTGAACCTGATTCAATCTGCTGTTGAGCCTGTCAATGGCTTGTCTCATTTCTGCATTGTCTTTCCTCACTTCCCTCACTTCCTCCCTCAGCTCTTGCACATTTTTCTGTAGATCCGTCAGCATGGCTATGACTTTTATTCTGAATTCTTTTTCTGGAAGACTATGCATGTCTATTCCTTAAGATTCTCTCTCTGGGGTGGTGTTTGTCTGAAGCTTTGTTTGTATAATATTCTTCTGTCTTCTCAAGATAGAATTAGTTGTTGGTAGTTGTCACGTATGTCCACTGGGCTCTTTATGACTTTAAAAAGGAAAGAGAAGAGAGGAGAGAAAAGAAAAAAAGAAAACAGAGAAGAAAAAAAAATACTTCTACTAATAAAAAAAGTAAAAAGAGAGAGAAAAAGGAAAAGAAAAGAAAGAAAAAGAAAAAGCAGCAACACGTAAAAGAAAACACCACCAACAACAAAACGAAAACAAAACAAAACAAAAAACACCAAAAGGCCCACCAGGGGTGGTTTCTTTGTGAATGCTGTTGGTGGTGCTATTGCTCCACTATTCCAGAGCTGTGGCCACGTCGCTCCACACGGCCCTTTAAAGCTGTGGCCGGGGTGAGAGTGAATGGGAGGCTGTTGAAAGAGAGGGAAAGAAAAAAAACGGAAAAGAAAGGGGAGAAAAAACAATTACGAAGACAAAAAAAAAGCCCCTGGGAGTGAGTTCTGTGTGAATGCTGTAGGTGGCGCTGTTGCTCCACTAGTCCAGAGCCATGGCTGCACTGCTCCGCAAGGCCCTTTATAGCTCTGGCTGGGTTGGGAAGGAATGAGAAGCTGTTGATCTCTGTGGGGTCTTAATAGCAGCCACCCTTTCCCAGTCGCCAGCTGAGGGGTCCAAAGCTCCCCAGGACTCCCAGCGTGCTGGGCTCAGCTTGCGGGACTATCCGGCCCCTCTACTGAGCTCCTGTCTCTTTACGACCGCTGAGAAAGAGCGCGCGCTTTTCTTCCCTTTTTTTTCCCCTTCTTTTTCCTTCCCGGAGCCTGCTGCGGGCAACTTGCACGTTCAGGGCTGGGACCCTGTGCTCTCTGTCTCTCCAATCTCCACCACACCGCAGGCTGTGCGTCGGCGCTCCCGGTGCAGACCTCCATCCCTCCCGGCTCTGAATCCTCTCCTCCCGCTGGAGCACTGGGGGAGAGGAGCACTCGGTCCGCCGGGGTCGCGGCTCCGTACCTTACCCGCCTTGCCGGGACTCCCGCTGGAGTGCTGGGGTGGAGGAGTGCTCTGGTCTCGCTGGGTCGCGGCTCTGTCCCGCCTCGCCGGGTGCCGAGTCCTCTCTCCGGAGTGTCTGACCGCCGGAGCTCTGGTGGGTAGGAGCGCTCGGTCCCGCCGGGGTCGTGGCTCCGTACCTTACCCTCCTTGCCGGGACTCCCGCCGGAGTGCTGGGGTGGAGAAGCGCTCTGGTCTCGCTGGGTCGCGGCTCCGTCCCGGCTGGCTTGGTGCCGAGTCCTCTCTCCGGAGTGTCTGACCGCCGGAGGTCTGTACGCTGTGCACTTTCCTGTGTATTCTGGTCTCTCTTTTAGGGATAGTTGTATTTACTGTATTTTCGTGAATAAATATAATGTTCGGAGGAATTTTTCTGCCGGTCCGCTTACGTCGGCATCTTCCCGGAAGTTTCGTGTGTGTGTGCCTCTTAAGGGCGTGTGTCAGTGTATTTTCTCTCATTCCCTGTGTCGTGTATTCCTCTGAGTTCCTGGTTTTCTTTTGCTTTTATATTCTTGTCTCTCATAGTAAGGACTAATGGAAGGCCCATTGTTAAGATGGGAGGTCCAGGAGCTCATGGAAAGTCTCTGGGAGGGGCGGTGTGCTTCACTGGGGGCCAGCTGGTTGTGACCCCATGGTCAGTATCACAGGAGTCCTCTGGGTCCTGGCAGGTGTCCTCTGGCTGGACTTTCTCATGATCCTGATGCTTTGAGCACCCCTCCCACGTCAATTGAGACCCCTCTGATGTATGCTGCCCCTCAACTGAACTCCAGTCTTTCTCCATTTAGGGCAGGGCCCGGCTGGACTTCCCTTTATTTGGACTCAAAGCCAATTCTTTAGACAAAGGGCTCAGTTTTTGCAGCAGGTGCTCCAGCTATTTGCAGTAAATTTTCACTATGCTTTAAGTATGTTTTAGAGGGAAAATAGGAAAATGTTTTACAGATATATGAGAGATACAACTTCAATGTTACTATCTTTCTCATTCAACAAAAGATTTGGTATTTTAAACATTGAAACAAAATTCACACAACATAAAATTCAGCATTTAAAACATTTTAAAGCATATAATTCAGTGGGTTTTTAGTATATTCTCTGTGTCATGCAACCATCACCTCTAATTCCTAAATATTTTCATCTTCCTAGTAAGAAGCCCCCTACTACTGAGCAGTCACTTCCTGCTCCCCTGCCTCTCCTAGCCCCTAGCAATCAACAGCCTACTTCTTGTCCCTCTGGATTTGCCTATTCTGGACATTTCCCATAAACAGAATCATATATATGGCACCTGTTCATCCCTCCCTCCCCCTGATCCTTCCACTGTCTCTGCAGTCCTGCCGTTTCCAGAACATCATATTGTTGGGGTCACACAGCATGGAGGCTTCTTTCCCGTAGTGATATGCATTTAAGGTTCCTCCATGTCTTTTCTTGGTTTGCTCGCCCATTGCTTTTTAGAGCTGAATAGTATTCCATTGTCTGGATGGCCCACAGTCTGTCTGTCCAGCATCTGCTGAAGGTCACCTTGGTTGCTTCCAATTTCTGGTGGTTATGAATAAAGCTGCTGTAAACAACTGAGAAGGTTTTTGTGTGCACTTAAGTTTTCAGCTCTGAGTAAATACCAAGGAGCTGGCTGGCTGGATTGGATAGCAAGAATATGTTCAGTTTTGCAAGAAGCTGACAAACCACCTTCCTGTGTGGCTGCACCATCTGCATTCTTGTCACCATGAGAGAGCATTCCTGCTGCTCCACGGCCGCACCAGCGTTTGGTGTTGTCAATGTTTTGGATTTTTGGCCATTCTAACAGGTGTGGTGGTGTCTCACTGTAGTTTTTTAAAATTTTTTTATTAAGGTATCACTGATATACACTCTTATGAAGGTTTCACAAGAAAAACAATGTGGTTATTACATTCACCCTTATTATTGAGTCCCTCCCCCATACTGCATTGTAGTCACTGCCCATCAGTGTAGTAAGATGCCACAGAGTCCCTATTTGTCTTCTCTGAGCTACACTGTCTTCCCTGTGACTCCCCACACCATGTGCACTAATCATGATACCCCACAATCCCCTTCTCCCTCCCTACCCACATGTCTTCCCCAGCCCCTCCCCTTTGGTAACCACTGGTCCCTTTTTGGAGTTCTGTGAGTCTGCCACTGTTTTGTTCCTTCAGTTTTGCCTCGTTATACTCCACAAATGAGGGAAATCATTTGGTATTTGTCTTTCTCTGCCTGACTTATTTCACTGAGCATAATACCCTCTAGCTCCATCCAGGTTGTTGCAAATGGTAGGATTTGTTTCTTTCTTATGGCTGAATAGTATTCTGTTGTGTATATATACCACATCTTTATGCATTCATCTACTGATTGTCACTTAGGTTGCTTCCATATCTTGGCTATTGTAAATAGTACTCTGATAAACATAGGGGTGCATATGACTTTTTGAATCTGAGATCTTGTTTTCTTTGGGTAAATTCCTAGGAGTGGAATTCCTGGGTCGAATGATATTTCTATTTTTAGTTTTTTGAGGAACCTCCATATTTCTTTCCACAGTGGTTGAACTAGTTTACATTCTCACCAGCAGTGTAGGAAGGTTCCCCTTTCTCCACATCTTCGCCAGCATCTGTTGTTCTTAGTCTTTTTGATGCTGGCCATCCTAACTTCTGTAAGGTGATATCTCATTGTGGTTTTAATTTGCATTTCCCTGATAATTAGCGATGTGGAACATCTTTTCATGTGTCTGTTGGCCATCTGAATTTCTTCTTTGGAGAAGTGTCTGTTCATATCCTCTGCCCATTTTTTAATAGGGTTATTTGCTTTTTGGGTGTTGAGGCGTGTGAGTTCTTTATATATTTTGGATGTTAACAGCTTGTCAGATATGTTATTTACAAATATATTCTCCCATACTGTAGGATGCCTTTTTGTTCTGCTGTACAGAAGCTTTTTAGCTTGATGTAGTCCCATTTGTTCATTTTTTATTTTGTTTCCCTTGCCCGAGGAGATGCGTTCAGGAAAAAGTTGCTCATGTTTATATGCAAGAGATTTTTGTCTGTTTTCTTCTAAGAATATGGTTTCATGACTTACATTCAGGTCTTTGATCCATTTTTAGTTTACTTTTGTATATGGGGTTAGACAGTAATCCAGTTTCATTTTCTTGCATGTAGCTGTCCAGTTTTGCCAACACCAGCTGTTGAAGAGGCTGTCATTTCCCCATTGTATATTCATGGCTCTTTTATCATATATCAATTGACCATATATGCTTGGGTTTATATCTGGGTTCTCTAGTCTGTTCCATTGGTCTATGGGTCTGTTCTTGTGCCAGTAGCAAATTATCCTGATTACTGTGGCTTTGTAGTAGAGCTTGAAGTCTGGGAGCATAATCCCCCCAGCTTTATTTTTCCTTCTCAGGATTGCTTTAGCTATTTGGGGTCTTTTATGGTTCCATATAAATTTTAGAACTATTTGCTCTAGTTTGTTGAAGAATGCTGTTGGTATTTTGATAGGGATTGCATTGAATCTGTAGATTGCTTTAGGCAAAATGGCCATTTTGACAATATTAATTCTTCCTATCCATGAACACAGGATGTGTTTCCATTTATTGGTATCATCTTAAATTTCTCTCATGAGTGACTTGTAGTTTTCAGCGTATAGGTCTTTCACTTCCTTGGTTAGGTTTATCCCTAGGTATTTTATTCTTTTTGATGCAATTGTGAATGGAATTGTTTTCCTGATTTCTCTTTCTGCTAGTTCATCGTTAGTGTATAGGAACGCAACAGATTTCTGTGTATTCATTTTGTATCCTGCAACTTTGCTGAATTCAGATATTAGTTCTAGTAGTTTTGGAGTGGATTATTTAGGGGTTTTTTATGTATAATATCATGTCATCTGCAAAGAGGGACAGTTTGACTTCTTCCTTACCAATCTGGATGCCTTTTATTTCTGTTTTGTCTAATTGCCATGGCTAGGACCTCTAGTATTATGTTGAATAAAAGCGGGGAGAGTGGGCATCCTTGTCTTGTTCCCGATCTTAGAGGAAAAGCTTTCAGCTTCTCGCTGTTAAGTATGATGTTGCCTGTGGGTTTGTCATATATAGCCTTTATGATGTTGAGGTACTTGCCATCTATACCCATTCTGTTGAGAGTTTTAATCAAAAATGGATGCTGAATTTTGTCAAATGCTTTTTCAGCATCTATGGAGATGATCATGTGGTTTTTGTTCTTCTTTTTATTGATGTGATGGATGATGTTGATGGATTTTTGAATGTTGTACCATCCTTGCATCCCTGGGATGAATCCCACTTGATCATGGTGTATGATCCTCTTGGTGTATGTTTGAATTTGGTTTGCTAATATTTTGTTGAGTATTTTTGCATCTATGTTCATCAGGGATATTGGTCTGTAGTTTTCTTTTTTTGTGGTGTCTTTGCCTGGTTTTGGTATAAGAGTGATGCTGGCCTCATAGAATGAGTTTGGAAGTATTCCCTCCTCTTCTGTTTTTTGGAAAACTTTTAAGGAGAATGGGTATTATGTCTTCTCTAAATGTCTGATATAATTCCGTGGTGAATCCATCACAGGGGTTTTGTTCTTCCGTAGTTTTTTGATTACTGATTCAATTTAATTGCTAGTAATTGGTCTGTTTAGATTTTCTGTTTCTTCCTGGGTCAATCTTGGAAGGTGGTATTTTTCTAGAAAGTTGTCCATTTCTTCTAGGTTATCCAGTTTGTTAGCATATAGATTTTCATAGTATTCTCTAATAATTCTTTGTATTTCTGTGGGGTCCGTCGTGATTTTTCCTTTCTCATTTCTGATTCTGTTTATGTGTGTAGATTCTCTTTTTCTCTTAATAAGTCTGGCTAGGGGTTTATCTATTTTGTTTTATTTTCTCAAAGAACCAACTCTTTGTTTCATTGATTTTTTTCTATTGTTTTATTCTTCTCAATTTTATTTATTTCTTCTCTAATCTTTATTATGCCCCTCCTTCTGCTGACTTTGGGCCACATTTGTTCGTCGTTTTCCAGTTTCAATAATTGTGACTTTAGACCATTCATTTGGGATTGTTCTTCCCTCTTTAATAGGCCTGGATTGCTATATACTTTCCTCTTAGAACTTCCTTCACTGCGTCCCACAGAAGTTTGGGCCTTGTGCTATTGTTTTCATTTGTCTCCATATATTGCTTGATCTCTGTTTTAATTTGGCATTGATCCATTGATTATTTAGGAGCATGTTGTTAAGCCTCCATGTGTTAGTAAGCCTTTTTGTTTTCTTTGTACAGTTTATTTCTAGTTTTAAACCTTTGTGATCTGAGAAGTTGGTTGGTAGAATTTCAATCTTTATGAATTTACTGAGGCTCTTTTTTGTGGCCTACTATGTAGTCTATTATGGAAAATGGTCCATGTGCACTTGAGAAGAATGTGTATCCTGCTGCTTTTGGGTGTAGAGTTCTGTAGATGTCTCTTAGGTCCATCTGTTCTAGTGTGTTGTTCAGTGCCTCTGTGTCCTTATTTATCTTCTGTCTGGTTGATCTGTCCTTTGGAGTGAGTGGTGTGTTGAAGTCTCCTAAAATGAATGCATTGCATTCTATTTCCCCCTTTAATTCTGTTAGTATTTGTTTCACATATGTACGTGCTCCTGTGTTGGGTGCATATATATTTATAATGGTTATATCCTCTTGTTGGAGTGACCCCTTTATCATTATGTAATGTCCTTCTTTGTCTCTTGTGACTTTGTTTGTTTTAAAGTCTATTTTGTCTGATACAAGTACTGCAACACCTGCTTTTTTCTCCCTATTGTTTGCATGAAATATTTTTTTCCATCCCTTCACTTTTAGGCTGTGTATGTTTTTTGGTTTGAAGTGATTCTCTTGTAGGCAACATATAGATGGGTCTTGCTTTTTTTTATCCATTCTATTACTCTGTGTCTTTTGATTGGTGCATTCAGTCCATTTACATTTAGGATGATTATCGAAAGATAGGTACTTATTGCCATTGCAGGCTTTGGATTCGTGGTTACCAAAAGTTCAAGGGCAGCTTCTTTACTATCTAACCATCTAACTTTAACTCACTATTACTCTATTATAAACACAGTCTGATGATTCTTTATTTCTCTCCCTTCTTTTCTTCCTCCTCCACTCTTTATGTTAGGTGTTTTATTCTGTACTCTGTGTTTCCCTTGACTGCTTTTGTGGATAGCTGATTTTATTTTGCCTTTAGTTAGTATTTGGTTGGTGTACTTTCTTTGCTGTGGTTTCCTTTTCTCTGGTGACAGCTATTTAGCCTTAGGCGTACTTCCATTTGGAGCAGTACCTTTAAGATACATTGTAGAGACGGTTTCTGGGAGGTAAGTCCTCTCAACTTTTGCTTATCTGGGAATTGTTTAATCCCTCCTTCAAATTTAAATGATAATCTTGCTGGATACAATATTTTTGGTTTGAGGCACTTCTGTTTCATTGCATTGAATATATCGTGCCATTCCCTTCTGGCCTGTAAGGTTTCTGCTGAGAAGTCTAATGATAGCCTGATGGGTTTTCCTTTGTATGTGATCTTTTTTCTCTCTCTGGCTGCTTTTAATACTCTGTCCTTGTCTTTGATCTTTGCCATTTTAATTAGTATATGTGTTGGTGTTGTCCTCCTTGGGTCCCTTGGGTTGGGAGATCTGTGGACTTACACAGTCTGAGAGACTATTTCCTTCCCCAGATTGGGGAAGTTTTCAGCAATTATAGACACTTTCTATACCTTTTTCTCTCTCTTCTTCTGGTACCCCTATAATGCGAATATTGTTCCGTTTGGATTGGTCACACAGTTCTCTTAATATTCTTTCATTCCTAGAGATCCTTTTATCTCTCTCTATGTCAGCTTCTCTCTATTCCTGTTCTCTGATTTCTTTTCCATTAACTGTCTCCTCCACCTCATCCAGTCTGCTCTTAAATCCTTCCATTGTTAATTTCTGTTATCTCCCTCCTGAATTCATCTGTTAGCTCTTGAATATTTCTCTGTAGCTCCATCAGCATACTTATGAGTTTTATTTTGAATTATTTTTCAGGAAGATTGGTGTTTTTAGTCTCACTAAGCCCTCTCTCTGGTGTTTGAGAGATTTTGGAGTGAACAAGGTTCTTCTGCCTTTTCATGGCGATGGGAGTGGTCGCCGGCAAGTGGCTCGTGTGTCAGCTGGGAGAACAAAGTCCCTTCCTGCTTGCTGGTCGCCTTGCCTGTCTCCACTGTCTGTGCCGGTTAACTGCACACAGGGAGCAGCCTCTGGGTTAATCCCCTAAACTGCCATGGGCAGAGCTGCCTTTGAGATGGCCTAGGGCAATGGCGGGGATTGCAGGCCAGCAGCACGTGTTGTGCTGCAAGAGCAAAGCCCCTTTGTGCTTCCTGGTCTCCGCACCCGTCTCCGCTGTCTGTGCCGGTGAACCGGGCGCCAGGAGGAGCCTCTGGGTTAATACCTTGAGCTGCCATGGGCGGGGGGGCCCTCGGGATGGCCTAGGGCACTGGCGTGGGTCGCAGGCCAGCTGTGTGTGTTCTGCCATGAGAACAGAGCCCCTTCGTGCTTCCTGGACTCTATGCCCGCCTTCACTGTCTGTGCCGGTCAATGTGTGCAGGGAGCAGCCTCTGGGTCTGGGCCGGTTAGCCGTGCGCAGGGAGAAACCTCTGTGCTAAGCTGTGTGTTTGCTGTAGGTGGGGCTGCTCCCTAGCTGTTGACAGCAATGGTGGGTCAGCTGGTTTGCTTCCAGTGCCGGTGGGGTGGAAGGAATGGCAGGCTGCTTTTCACCGTGAGGGTTTCAGAGCTGCACTGCCATCCAGGGTGTTAGAGTGCCTGAAGTGCCTTAAAGTTCCCAGCCTGCTGGGCTGAGTGTGCCAGGATGATTTTGTCCACCTGTTAAACCTTTGTACCTTTAAGACTTTTAAAGCGCCCGCTTTTCTTTTGTCCCAGGGCAGCTGGCTGTGGGAACCTGTTCGCAGTCTCAATATCTGACCTTGCTTTTCCGCTCCTTCAATATCCAGTACACCATGCAACGTGTGTCTGTGCTCCTGGGGCTGGTTATTTAGCAGTCCTTTGCTTCCACTCCCTCCCCACTCTGATTCCCTTCCTCCCACCAGTGAGCTGGGGTGGGGGGAGTGCTTGGGTCTCGCCGGGTCACGGCTTTGTATCCTACCCTTTTCTGTGAGATGTCGGGCTCTCGCAGAGGTAGCCTGGCTCATGTACTATATCTACCAGTCACTCTTTTAGGAATAGTTGTATTCGCTGTATTTTCAAAATATATATGGTTTTGGGAGGAGATCTCTGCCACTCTATTCATGCCACCATCTTGAGAATCCCAGAAGTGGTTTTTTAATTAGGGAAGTCTAGCATATCCATGATCCCTTTCATGGACTGTGCCTTTGATGTTGTATCTAAAAGATCACCACCAAAGCCAAGATCACCTAGGTTTTCTCTCATTATCTTCTAGAAGCTATATAAATTTCTTGTTTTTCATTTATGTCTGTGACCATTTTGAGTTAATTTTTGTGAAGAGTGTAAGGTCTGTGTCCAGATGCATGTGCCTGGCCCGTCGTTGCAGCACCATTTGCCCAAGAGCCTGTCTTTGCTTCACTTAGTCGCCTCTGCTCCTTGTCAAAGACCAGTTGACTATGTTTATGAGAGTCCATCTCTGGGTTCTCTGCACCTTCCCATTGATCTGTTTGTCTGTTACCTTGCCAATGCAACACCGCCTTAATTACTGCACCTTCATAGGAGGTCTGGTGCGACACC
>JAQQAC010002594.1:91663303-91677768 GCA_029783875.1 Phataginus tricuspis | reverse complement strand
AAATCTGTGGCCGGGTGAGAATGGATGGGAGGCTGTTGAAAGAGAGGAAAAGAAAAAAAGGAAAAGAAAGGGGAGAAAAAACAAAACAAAACAAAACAAAACAAAACAAAAAGCCACCGGGCGTGGGTTCTGCGCGAGTGCTGTAGGTGGCGCTGTTGCTCCACTATTCCAGCGCCACTATAGTTCTAGCTGGGTTGGAAACAATGGGAAGCTGTTGATCTCTGTGAGGGTGTCAATGGTGGGCACTCTTTCCCAGTCGCCAGCTACGGGTTCCAAAGCTCCCCAGGACTCCCAGCGTGCTGGGCTCAGTTCGCGGGGCTATCCGGCCCCTCTACTGAGCTCCTGTCTCTTTAAGACCGCTGGGGTAGAGCGCGCGCTTTTCTTCCCCTTTTTCTCCTTTCTTTTTCCTTCCCGGAGCCTGCCGCGGGCAACTTGCACGTTCCCGGCTGGGACCCTGTGCCCTCTGTCCCTCCAATCTCCGCTACACCGCAGATCTCCACTCCCTCCTGGCTCTGAATCCTCTCCTCCCGCCGGAGTGCTGGGGGAGAGGGGCGCTCGGTCCGCTCGCGGCTCCGTACCTTACCCGCCTTGCCGGAACTCCCGCCGGAGTGCTGGGGTGGAGGGGCGCTCCGGGCGCAGACTTCCCCTGGCTCCCGGCTCTGAATCCTCTCCTCCCGCCGGAGCGCTGGGGGAGAGGAGCGCTCGGTCTGCTCGCGGCTCCGTACCTTACCCGCCTTGCCGAGACTCCCGCCGGAGTGCTGGGGTGCAGGGGCGCTCTCGTCTCGCTGGATCGTGTTTCCGTCCCGCCTCGCCGGATGCCGAGTCCTCTGTCCGGCGTGTCTGGCCGCTGGAGCTCTGGGGGGGAGAGCGCTCGGTCCCACTGGATCGCCGCCCGTCCGCCTCACCGGCTGCCAAGTTCTCACAGGTGTAGCTGTACGCTGTGCACTTTCCTGTGTATTCTGGTCTCTCTTTTAGGGATAGTTGTATTTGCTGTATTTTCGTGAATAAATATAATGTTGGGAGGAATTTTTCTGCTAGTCCGTTCAAGACGCCATATTCCCGGAAGTGAATCTCAGCTATTTCAAAATCAAAGAAATATATACATGTATAAACAAGTCACATTTTATTGAGAGGTTAATAAGTGAAAAATAGTCCCCTCCTTTCCCCAGAGGTAATTATTTTTAACTTTTTAAACATTTTCTTCTAGTTTTAACTACTATATTTTTATTTATTTTTTAGACATTTTCTGTTATGGAAAAATGAAGATTGGTCTCTTCAATAATTTCCTATTATTTCCTCCTCTCCCATCCTCTCCATATAACTCAGTGTTTTTATTACATCAAAATGAGTGTTTACACATAATTTTGACTATGTGATATATCATTCAGCAAAAAAAGAGTTGTGTTCTATAATTATCTTTTCTTTCTTGTACAGTTTTTTGCTTTTCCTTGAGTTAATTACTGCCTTTCTTTTAAAGTCATGTACTTTGCTGTCTGTATAGCCTTAATTTTTTACAAGTATTCATTTCTCTGTCCTTAAAAGTCATTCTATTACATAGTTAGTGTCTTCTGTTGGGAAAAATGAAAACTTGTGTTTGATCCCCATTTTTGCTTCCTGTTCCTTGGATTTGATCTTTGAACCCTCTTTTCTTGCTGCCCAGGTTTTCGTTCAGTGTGGAAGAGTTCTTTCCTCTCATCTTTTCTTACCCTGGAACTCTTAGAATCTTCGTTTCTCTTACTTGAGTCTGTATTGCTGGCACTCTTAACCTTTTGTGTAGCAGTAACCTTAAACGTTCTTTAAGATGCTTTCTGAGTCACTTCCTTGTTTCCTGAGGTTCCACACTGTGCTCTTTCTTGGTCAGTTTTCCTTTTTGCTGGAGTGCACAGAACGTGTGCATGGGAGTAAATTTGTGTCCCTGTTGTCTGGAGGTTGCTATTTCTCTGTTTTCACACTTGATTGATGGTTTGGCTGGGTATAGAACTTCATGTTGAAAATAATATTTCTCCGAATTTTGACTATGGTTTAATTTTCCTTAGCATCTGGAGTTGCCCTTGAAGTACCTGGCCTTTCTATTTCTCATTCCATTAGCAGGGAAGCTGTCCTCTTCCCCTTGCTAAACAGCCTGAATGTCCCAAAGATGTGCCCTGGTGTGGTTGCTGGGTGAGGTGTTGGGGGTGGTTTAGCTCTGAGGTATGCTTTTGTGTTGTTAATTCCTTGGTACACCTCTCTATTTCTCTCTCCAAAAGGCCAGTTACTTTGGTATTGTACCTCTTGGATTGTTCCTATAGGGTTCTTCTGGGAGTAGGTGTTTTTCATCTTTCATTTTAGTCTTCACTGATTTTTTCATAATTGTATGTTAAAATTTCTACTCTTTTTCTTTGTTTTCTTTTCATAGCAAACTGGAGTCTTTCTCTGCCAGGCGTCGGCTCTCCCTGGCACTGTGTCTGTGTGTATTGGGCTTATTCAGGCTGCAGGCTCCCCTGGGTCCCAGGGGTCCTTGGTGCTGGGCTTGCGCTGGAGGGGGCAGTGCCCAGAGCTACCTGCAGCGTGTGTGTGGGAAAACTGTTACGTTATTCTAGAGGGTCCGGCTGGCCATTGGCCGCTTAGCTGGAGGGCTTTCCAAAAGGCCCAGTGGAGAGGTTTTCCTCCAGGGTGTCTCAGTTCTCTGTGTGGCCAGCATTCTATATGAGGGGATGGCCTGGCGACCCCCTGATGGAGACCCCCCAGCTTGGCATTGGGAACTGACCTTCAGCCGGCTTCCTTGTTCTCTCTCACTCCACCTCAGCTGAATCTGGCGCCCGCTTTCTTGGACTTTGGGGCTGGTGTCTCTTTCCTCACCCAGGTCCATGCTGGCCGCATGGTAGGATGTGGCTTCTCCCTTTCTGCTGCCTGCAGCAGCAGGGGGTCTCTGAGGGGCTCCTCCCAGAGGTCGTTAGAGTCCCTAGCCCCACTCTGAGCACTGGGAGTGAGTCGCCAGCCCAAGGTCACCCAGCTGGTCTGTGGTGGGGCTGGGATTGGAACCTGGGCCATCTGACACCAGGATTCCCCTGCACTGCTGCCTCGCCCTCGCTCTCGGATGGTCCTTTTGCTGATAGCCGCTCTCGTCTTAGTTTGGTGCCTTTTTAGGTGGATCTTGGAAGGGAGGAGAGGAAGGAGTGCATTTAGTCAGCCTACTTTCCCAGCGGCTTGGAACCTGACCTGAGTCTGTCATGCACGGTTCCCTCTGGCGTGGGGCGTAGTGGGGATGAAAGTGGTAGGATTTATTCTGAGGTTAACAGACTCAAACAGCACCAAGTAAAACAACTTAAAAGCAGCCCCAGCTTCATACCAGTAATTATTAATAGATTTGTCTGATTCCATCCCAACTTCTACTTTAAAGTTTTAATGTTTTATTTTTAAAAAACTAGGTCAGAAAAAGAGTGCGCGCCAGTATCACGTGCAGTTCTTCGGCGACGCTCCGGAAAGAGCATGGATATTCGAGAAGAGCCTTGTAGCTTTTGAGGGAGAAGGACAGTTTGAAAAGCTATGCCAAGAAAGTGCCAAGCAGGCACCCACGAAAGCTGAGAAAATTAAGGTGATCTATGTTCCTTATGTACAATTTTAGACAAAAACTTTAATTTTTATTCTTAATTATTTTGTTTTAATCTGATGGTTGCTTGAACTATTGCAATGTCTGCTAACATCTGTCGCTGTGTACTTTTGCCCAAGTATGCTGTATTATAAATAGGACAAGCATCTTTAGAGACATACTGTTTCTTTTTACTCATTTGCTGACTTCCAGAAATCATTTGTCTTATAATTTTAATTTTCTTTTATATATATAAGTATATAATATCATATGTAATGTATGCCATACATTACATATGTATATGACATTAGTTAAATGTGACTGGAATCAATTTCTAGTTTAAAGAAAGTGTTGTTATATTGGGCTGAATTCTGTCTAAAACTTTCAAGTTAATTGGCTTTTATAGTTTTGATTGCTAAATTTATCTGAAATTCTATTCTAAAAATATCCTTCTTTAAAGCAGGCTTTAAAATTTGTATAATTAAACTTACAATGTCCTATGTTTTTCTTTTCAGCTGTTGAAACCTATTTCAGGGAGACTGAGGGCCCAGTGGAAAATGGGCCTCACTCAAGCGGAAGAAGCCGCAAGCATGCCCATAGAGGAGCGGAAAGCCAAGTTCACCTTCCTCTATGTGGGGGACCAGCTTCATCTGAACCCTCATGTAGCTCAGGAGGCAGGCATTGCTGTTGAGTCTCTGGGAGAAGTGGGGTCCTCAGGAGCCACTGAAGACGCTGCCGGTAACCCCAAGTCCATGAGGGAAGAGGTCGTTCCTGTCAAGAGGAGGAGGAGAGCCAAGCTTTGTAGCTTTGCTGAAAACCAAGATGGTGACCCTGGGACTTCTCCTCAAAAGATGGCAGAGGCCGAACCCAAGAGAGGGCTAGCATCTCCTCCTGGGAGGAAGAAGGCCACAGCCTCCACCCCTCGAAGCAGGAAAGGGGATGCGGCATCCCGGTTTCTGGTCTTCTGTCAAAAGCACAGGGACGAGGTTGGTACCCGGCAGGTCCTTGGCTGTGGCGTTCCTGAATTTGAGGGACAGCCTTCAGTGCAGAACCAGCTGTTTCTCAGCAGGTTGCCGTGAGCCTCATGTGGGTTTTAGGTCTCATAAGTACGTGTTGTTGGGGAATGGCACTTGCCCATGCCCTCTGGGTCGCTGGGACATTCCTCCCAGTGTGGATGGGGGTGGGCTTCACGGGGCTGCCCTTTGTGGGAAACTCGGCCGTACTCTTAACATCCAGCCTGGCTTAGCATCTTTCTATGGCGCTGTTCTGTAGGTGCCAGGATGGGGCATACACACATTCAAAACCTGTGTCTACAGCACTGAATGTGTTAAGCACTTATTTCCACGAAGTTTAAAAGAGTAATATGTCAGTGATTAAAACATTTGAGTACTTTTCTTGTTTTCATAGAATCCATAATCTGTTAGCACATTTTAAAGACTTGATTCTGTTGTCAAGAACTGAAGGGTTTCGGCTCTCAGTTTTTGTTGTGTTCACTATTACTTGAAGCAAGGGGGCTTTTCTCAGGAACATAAAGGTGGTGTAACATTAGAAAATCTATTGTGATTCACTGTGTTGCAGGTCATCTTTGTAGATGGAGAAAAGGCATTCAATATATTACCAAGCCAAGATTAGAAGGAAATTTCCTTAATCTATTATATCTGACAGAAACTTTCAGCAAGTGTCATACTTATTAATGAAACTGTAGAAGCACTCTCGTTAAAACGATGGAGAGAGGCTGCTTTTCTGTCACTACTTATATTAAATGTTATAGTGAAAATACTAACCAGTACAGTAAGATGAGAAAAAGAAATAAAAAAGGCATAATCATAAAAGAAGAAATATAGTTGTCATTGTTTGTGGAGGGCTATGTAGAAAACTCAAGAGAATCTACAGAAGATCTTTAGAAGTAATAAGAGTTCACTGGGACTGGTAATTATAAGATCAATATACAGGAGCAGCAACAAGGAGGGAATACTACTAAGAAAGATACCATTTATGGTAACAATAAAAGTACAAGGAACTGAGGAATAAATATAACAATCATATTGGAGAAAAGTAACTGGTGTTCTAGTAGGACCTAAGGACAGTATATTCATATGTAGGGTGGTTCAGTATTGTGAAGTTGAAGTTGTCCATTCCCCCAAAGTAAACCATAAATTCAGTATAACCCTAATAAACTCCTGACAGGAATTTCTTTGCTCTTTGTTGTGAACATGGACAGTCACATTTGAGGAGAAGCTCAGCCTGAGGACTTGCCTCAGCACGTAGGAAGTCCTGTTCTTGGAAATGGAGCCATTTGCATTGGGGGTTTTCTGGGCAGTGACAGCACCCAGAAGCAGACCCCCAGGTGCGGAGGTGTAGGGAAAGGGCTGCAGGCCGGCTGGGCAGGCCCCGGGCCGCCCTGGGCGTGTGGCACTCAGTAGTCTGTGGTCTCCAGGTCTGGCCCCAGCGCCTGGGGCTCAAGACTGTGAGTGTTGGTGGGGGGCCGTTTCTTACACTGGGTTTCCAGAGAAATTTGGCAATACCTGGTGAGATTGAAGCCATACACCACGTTTTCGTTGTGTAAGGTCACTCCTAGGTAATTCCCCTTGTGGCCCAGAAGGCTGCACAATGCTCAGAGCTGAAAGGCCAGCAATGGGTTGACAGGCTGTGGTGTGCCTTGGACAGCAGGCACAGTGGGCTTGCCAGAGGCCCAGGGGGACATGTTGTTGAGTGTGTGTGTGTACCGTGGTCCACATGAAGTCTGGAAAGGGCAGCGTGCCCACTCTTCAGTCTTACCCGCCTGTCCACCTACATCCATCCAGAAAGAGGAACTGTGTGGCTGTGCAGGTGTGAGTGCTGATACGGTGGGGGAGCTTTGGCCACCACTGGGTTTGGGGTGGTCCAGAGTGCCAAGCAGGGCTGCATGGGGCCTGCTGGTGTGGGGCAGCCAGACCTCTGTCGGACTTGCTGAGCAGCAGCGGCTACCACCTTTGTAGGCAGGCCTGGGCCGTGACTGATGAGGGCTGCCCAGCCACATACCAGCCTGCTTCTAGTCTGTTTCTCTGTGGTCTCTCCACTCATTTGAAATTAAGAAAGAGTGGATATTTCCAAAGACCACTGTTTTTGCTTTGGGGGCTTCCATTTGCTCTCAGACAGCCCTTCCAGCACTAAGAAATGTGCCAAGAATAAGGAGAAGCCTTTCACTCCAGAGGCTGCCGACACAGTGCTGAAGGCAGGCCACTGCCCTGCAGCCCTGGAGGCTCCCAGCACAGCTCTCGGGCTCAGTGTGCCCCTCGTGGGCCCACTGCACGGTGCTGTCCCTGGAGACCTGCTGAACGCAGCAACCCAACAGGGCAGTGAGCCAGTTCTTTGTTAGGGACCACGCCCTGCTTGCCCACGGTGGTCTCAATGGGGTGGGCCCAGGGCCCCGTCTCTCCAGGGAACCAGGTGCTGGCTGGTTTTGAATGATTACATGTCAGCATAGTAATCACTATTGGGATGTCCTTTAACTTTACTTTGCTGTTACAAGTGTGTTTCTGCCAGTTCTGTAATTCAGACTCAAATTGAGGGAGGTGCTCCTGGAGTCTGGTGTAGAATAATCTGGGTTTTTTAAGGTCGTTTTTTCTTTTTGGGGTAGTGGTGCATGCAAGGATGGTTTTTGTTTGGTTGGTAATTGATTAATGGCTAGCCCTTGAGGGACAGAGTTGGATGGAGCCTCTCCTCTGCCTCCTGGACCCTCCTTTCTAGGGTCACTAGACAGAAGAGTGTGCCTGCAGAGGACATTTGACTGCCACTTGCTGACTTGTTTTTGAGGTCAGTTCCCAACTCCGGCCAATGAAGAAAAAAGTATTATGATTCTTGAAATGGGTCGGCTCTTTGCTGATACCCTTTGCTTGTTAGTCTTTGACCAGGGCAGGCTTAGCCTAAATGTGTAGCCCACCAGCGTATTTTGCAGTGTCCCCACAAGACAGCTAAAGGGGCTGCAGTAGGGGGAGGGGAAGAGCCTGCTGCAGACAGAGTCCACCCCGTGAACCCTGGGCGGGCATGTGGGTACCCCTGGCAGCAGCCAGCACAGGGCCCAAGCTTGGTCTGCATGTGCTAACCTTAAAAATAAAGCTGCCAGACTTCCGTGAAGATGGCAATGTGAGCAAGGCGGCAGAAATCTCCTCCCAACACTATAGTTATCTATGAAAATACAGCAAAAACAACTATTCCTAACAGAGAGACCAGAATACACAGGAAACCGCACAGTGTGCAGCTACACCTGAGAGGACTCGGCACCCCGTGAGGCGGGTAAGATACGGAGCCACGACGGGGCTGGACCCGAGCACTCCCCCACCCCAGTGCACCGGCAGGAGGAGAGGATTCAGAGCCCAGAGGGCGTGGAAGTACAGGCCCACGAATTACCAGCCCTGGTGATCTGCGTAGAGAGCGCCGACACACATCGCGCGGTGTAGCGGAGATTGGAGAGACAGAGGGTGCAGGGTCTGAGCGGGGAACGGGCCAGGTTGCTTGCAGCCGGCTCCGGGAAGGAAAAAAAAAAAGAAGAAAAGCGTGTGCTTTTTTCAGCGGTCTTAAAGAGACAGGAGCCCAGCAGAGGACCGAATCGCCCCGGGACACTCAGCCCAGCAGGCTGGGAGTCCTGGGGAGCTTCGGACCCCTTAGCTGGTGACTGGGAAAGGGTGGCTGCACTTAGACTTCCCACAGAGCTCAACAGCCTCCCATTCGTTCCCACCCCGGCCAGAGCTATAAAGGGCCCTGTGGAGCAGCGCAGCCACGGCTCTAAAATAGTGGAGCAACAGTGCCACCTACAGCATCCCCACAGAATCCACTCCCGGTGGGTTTTTTTGTGTGTGTGTGGTTTTTTCTTCTTTCTTTTTTCTTTTCTTTCTTTCTTTCTTTCTTTTTTTTTCTTTCTTTTTAAAGTCATAAAGAGCCCAGCTGACATACTTGGCAACTACCAGCAACCACTTCTATAGCCATGAAAAGACAGAGGAATATGGTACAGACAAAGCTCCAGACCCAGACAACCCCAGAGAGGGAACCTGAAGGAATGGACATGCACAGTCTTCCTGAAAAAGAATTCAGAATAAAAGTCATAACCATGCTAATGGATCTACAGAGAAATGTGCAAGAGCTGAGGGAGGAAGTGAGGGAAGTCAGGAAACACTATGCATAAATCAGACAAGCCATTGACGGGCTAAACAGCAGACTGGATGAGATGCAAGAGACTGTTAATGGAATAGAAAACAGAGAACAGGAATACAGAGAAGCTGAGGCAGAGAGAGATAAAAGGATCTCTAGGAATGAGAGACTATTAAGAGAACTCTGTGACCAATCCAAACGGAACAATATTCGCATTATAGGAGTACCAGAGGAAGAAGAGAGAGAAAAAGGGATAGAAAGTGTCTTTGAAGAAATAATTGCTGAAAACTTTCCCACGCTGGGGAAGGAAATAGTCCCGCAGTCCACGGAAGCCCACAGACCTCCCAACACAAGGGACCCAAGGAAGACAACACCAAGACACATAATAATTAAAATGGCAAAGATCAAAGATAAAGACAGAGTATTAAAGGCAGCTAGAGAGAGAAAAAAGTTCACCTACAAAGGAAAACCCATCAGACTATCATCAGACTTCTCAACAGAAACTTTACAGGCCAGAAGAGAATGGCATGATATATTTAACATAATGAAACAGAAGGGCCTCGAACCAAGAATATTGTATCCAGCACAATTATCATTTAAATATGACGGAGGGATTAAACAATTTCCAGACAAACGAAAGTTGAGAGAGTTTGCCTCTCATAAACCACCACTACAGGATATCTTAAACGGACTGCTCTAGAGGGAAGCACCCCTAAGGCTAAAAAGATGTCACCAGAGAAAATAAAATCATAGCAAAGAAAGCAGACCATCCAAATACTAACTAAAGGCAAAGAATAAAATGCCTAATATATAAAGAATGGAGGAGGAAGAATAGGAAGGGAGAGATAAAGAAACATCAGATGGTGTTCCCAATAACTTAACAAAAAAGTTAAGTTAGACTCTTAGACGGTAAAGAAACAACCCTTGAAACCTTTGGTAACCACGAATCTAAAGCCAGCAATGGCAATAAGTACATATCTATCGATAATCACTCTAATGTAAGTGGACTGAATGCACCAATCAAAAGACACAGAGTAACAGAATGGATAAAAAAGCAACACCCGTCTATATGCTGCTTCCAGGAGACTCACCTCAAACCCAAAGATATACACAGACTAAAAGTGAAGGGATGGAAAAAGATATTTCATGCAAACAACAAAGAGAAAAAAGCATGTGTTGCAGTACTTGGATCAGACAAAATAGACTTCAGAACGAAGAAAGTAGCAAGAGATAAAGAAGGACATTACATAATGATAAAGGGGTCAGTCCAACAAGAGAATATAACCATTATAAACATATATGCACCCAACACAGGAGCGCCAGCATATGTGAAACAAATACTAACAGAAGTGAAGGAGGAAATAGATAGCAATGCATTCATTTTAGGAGACTTCAACACACCACTCACTCCAAAGGAAAGATCAACCAGACAGAGAATAAGTAAAGACACAGAGGCACTGAACAACACACTAGAACAGATGGACCTAACAGATATCTACAGAACTCTGTACTCAAAAGCAGCAGGATACACATTCTTCTCAAGTGCACATGGAACATTCTCCAGAATAGACCACATACTAGGCCACAAAAAGAACCTCAGTAAATTCAAAAATATTGAAATCCTACCAACCAACTTCTCAGATCACAAAGGTATACAACTAGAAATAAATTTTAGAAAGAAATCAAAAAGGCTCACAAATACATGGAGACTTAACAACATTCTCCTAATGAATCAATGAGTTAACGACCAAATCAAAACAGAAATCAAAGAATATATGGAGACTAATGACAACAAGAACGCAAAGCCACAACTTCTGTGGGACGCAGCAAAGGCAGTTCTAAGAGGAAAGTATATTGCAATCCAGGCCTATTTAAAGAAGGAAGAACATTCCCAAATGAATAGTCTAAAGACACAATTACTGAAATTGGAAAAAGAAGAAAAAATGAGGCCCAAAGTCACCAGAAGGAGGGACATAATAAAGATCAGAGAAGAAATAAATAAAATCGAGAACAATAAAAGAATAGAAAAAAATCAATGAAACCAGGAGCTGGCTCTTTGAAAAAATAAACAAAATAGATAAACCCCTAGCTAGACTCATTAAGAGAAAAAGAGAATCTACATACATAAATAGAATCAGAAATGAGAAAGGAAAAATAACGACAGACCCCACAGAAATACAAAGAATTCTAAGAGAATATTATGAGCATCTATGTGCTAACAAGCTGCAAAATATAGAAGAAATGGACAACTTCTTAGAAAAATACAACCTTCCAAGACTCACCAAGCAGGAAACAGAAAAACTAAACAGACCAATCACCAGCAACGAAATTGAATCAGTAATCAAAAAACTACCCAAGAACAAAACCCCCGGAACTGATGGATTCACCTCTGTATTCTACCAGACATATAGAGAAGAAATAACACCCATTCTCCTTAAAGTTTTCCAAAAAACAGAAGAGGAGGGAATACTTCCAAACTCTTTCTATGAAGCCAGAAACACTCTAATACCAAAACCTGGCAAAGACCTCACCAAAAAAAATTACAGACCTGTATCCCTCATGAACATAGATGCAAAAATACTCAACAAAATATTAGCAAACTGAATTCAAAAATACATCAAGAGGATCATACACCATGATCAAGTGGGATTCATCCCAGGGATGCAAGGATGGCACAACATTCGAAAATCCATCATCATCCACCACATCAAGAAAATGAACAAAAACCATATGATCATCTCCATAGATGCTGAAAAAGCATTTGACAAAATTCAGCATCCATTCTGATTAAAACTCTCAACAAAATGGGTATAGACGGCAAGTACCTCAACATCATAAAGGCCGTATATAACAAACCCACAGCTAACATCATACTTAATAGCGAGAAGCTGAAAGCTTTTCATCTAAGATCGGGAACAAGATAGGGATGCCCACTCTCTCCACTGTTATTCAACATAGTACTGGAGGTCCTAGCCACGGCAATCAAAGACATACAAGGCATCCAGATTGGTAAAGAAGAAGTCAAATTGTCACTATTTGCAGATGACATGATACTATACATAAAATACCCTAAAGACTGTACTCCAAAACTACTAGAACTAATATCTGAATTCAGCAAAGTTGCAGGATACAAAATTAACACAGAAATCTGTTGCTTTCCTATACACTAACGATGAACTAACAGAGAAATCAGAAAAACAATTCCATTCACAATTGCATCAAAAAGAATAAAATACCTAGGACTAAACCTAACGAAGGAAGTGAAAGACCTGTACTCTGAAAACTACAAAACACTCCTAAGTGAAATTAAAGAGGACATAACAAATGGAAATGCATCCCATGTTCTTGGCTAGGAAGAATAAATATTGTCAAAATGGCTGTAGTACCTAAAGCAATCTACAGATTCAATGCAATCCCTATCAAACTACCAACAGCTTTCTTCAATGAACTGGAACAAATAATTCTAAAATTCATATGGAACCAGAAAAGACCCCGAATAACCAAAGCAATCCTGAGAAGGAGGAATCAAACGGGGAATTATGCTCCCTGACTTCAAGCTCTACTACAAAGCCACAGTAATCAAGACAATTTGGTATTGGCAGAAAAACAGACCCACAGACCAATGGAACAGAGTAGAAAATCCAAACATATACAATCAATTAATATTTGATAAAGGAGCCTTGGATATACAATCGGGAGATGACAGCCTCTTCAGCAGCTGGTGTTGGAAAAACTGGACAGCTACATGTAAGAGAATGAAACTGGACTACTGTTTAACCCCATACAGAAAGGTAAAATCAAAATGGATCAAAGACCTGAATGTAAGTCATGAAACCATAAAACTCTTAGAAAAAACATAGGCAAAAATCTCTTGGACATTAACATGAGTGACTTCTTCATGAACATATCTCCCCGGTCAAGGGAAACAAAAGCAAAATGAACAAGTGGGACTATATCAAGCTGAAAACCTTCTGTACAGCAAAGGACACCATCAGTAGAACAAAAAGACATCCTACAGTATGGGAAAATATATTCATAAATGATGTATCTGATAAGGGGTTGACATCCAAAATATATAAAAACTCACGTACCTTAACAAACAAAAAGCAAATAACCCAATTAAGAAATGGGCAGAAGACATGAATAGACACTTCTCTAAAGAAGAAATTCAGATGGCCAACAGGCACATGAAAAGATTCTCCACATCGCTAATCATCAGAGAAATGCAGATTAAAACCATAATGAGATATCACCTCACACCAGTGAGGATGGCCAACATCCAAAACACAAACAACAACAAATGTTGGGGAGGATGTGGAGAAAAGGGAACCCTCCTACACTGCTGGTGGGAATGCAAATTAGTTCAACCATTGTGGAAAGCAGTATGGAGGTTCCTCAAAAAACTCAAAATAAAAATACTATTTGACCCAGGAATCCCACTCCTAGGAATTTACCCTAAGAATGCAGCAGCCCAGTTTAAGAAAGACATATGCACCCCTATGTTTATTGCAGCACTATTTACAATAGCCAAGAAATGGAAGCAACCTAAGTGTCCATCAGTAGATGAATGGATAAAGAAGATGTGGTACATATACGCCATAGAATATTATTCAGCCATAAGAAGAAAACAAATCCTACCATTTGCAACAACATGGATGGAGCTAGAGGGTTTTATGCTCAGTGAAATAAGCCAAGCTGAAAAAGACAAGTATCATGATTTCACTCATATGTGGAGTATAAGAACAAAGAAAAAAAAAACTGAAGGAACAAAACAGCAGCAGACTCACAGAACCCAAGAACGGACTAATAGGTATCAAAGGGAAAAGGACTGGGGAAGATGGGTGGGAAGGGAGGGATAAGAGGGTACAAGGGGCATTACGATTAGCAGAAGTAATGTTGGGTGGGCATGGGGAGGGCTATTCAACTCAGAGAAGACAAGTAGTGACTCTATAGCATCTCACTACGCTGATGGACAGTGACTGTAATGGGGTTGGTGGGGGGGACCTGATGAAGGGGGTAGTTTAATCACCATGGTATTGCATATGTAATTGTAGATTAATGATACCAAAATAAAGTATAAAAAAAATGTTAATGACTTACTGTGGTGAAAAACAGAATAACTGTAAAAAATAAAAAAATAAAGCTGCCAGTTATTTTTCCAGCAAAAACATGTTTGCTCAGGAACAGCAAGGGACTACACTCTAGGACAAACAAGCTCCAGCAAAACCACAGAACAGAGAAGGCTCTCTTATAGGGGGACCTTGGTGGTGGGGAGGGGGCCGGTGCTGTTCTAAGGAAAAAGTCCATTGGAGGAAATTGAGAGTCCCCTGTGTCGTGGCTGCTCATTGGCTGAGTAGTGGCCGTCTCGCCTTGGCTGTTGCTGGGGGAGTTGGAAACCTACCTTCCTCCAGCCTGGTAGGAAAGTAGCTAAAACAGCATGACCTGCAACCTGTCCTCCCTCCCTTTGGATTTGTGATTGAGGAGGAGAGGTGGGCTCCAGAGCTCCCTCTGCTCCCTCTGCTGAAGCATGTCTGAGGTTCACTTTATTAATTTTGGGGCAGCTGGGCAGGCTTATAAAAAGCGTAGGGAGTACATATACACAATGGAATATTACGCAGCCATAAGAAAAAAACAAATCCTACCATTTGCAACAACATGGATGGAGCTGGAGGGTATTATGCTCAGTGAAATAAGCCAGGCCGAAAAAGACAAGTACCAAATGATCTCACTCATATGTGGAGTATAAGAACAAAGAAAAAATAAATAAATA
>JAQQAC010002594.1:91649857-91662803 GCA_029783875.1 Phataginus tricuspis | reverse complement strand
GGGGGTAGTTTAATCATCACAATATTGCTCATGTAATTGTAGGTTAACGATACTAAAATAAAATAAATTGTAAAAAAAAAAAAGCGTAGGGAGATTTTTTTTTTAATTAAGGTATCATTGATATACAATCTTATGCTCAGGTTTCACATGAGCAACATAGCACAGGGAGATTTTACCCAAGGCTCCGGTGTTTGTAGCCCTTTCATTAGCAAACGTTTTTGGCTTTAGTTTCCAATTTTTAAGGAATCTCCGCTTTCCCTGGTCCTTTTTCACAGATGCATGGAGTCGAAGCTGTGCTGTCACAGTCTTTGCATTGTTACCTGGTGTTGCATAACTTAGTGGCTTCAAACAACATGCATTGCTTATGTCATAGTTCCTGTGGTTCAGGAATTTGGGAGCAGCCTAGTGGGACAGTTCTGCCTCAGGATCTCTCATGAGGTCATAGATAAGATGTCAGCTGGGCTGTCATCTGAAGGCTTAACTGGGCTGGGGGATTTTCCAAGGGGCCTGCAGGAGACCTCAGTGCCTTACTATCTAGCCCTCTCCAAGTGGCAGCCAAGTGCCCTCAACACCTGGAGCAGGTGATGCAAGAGAGGGCAGGGCAATGTCTTTTACATAAGTCCTAGACTTGGGAGTCACATGCTCCCGTTTGCACACTGTGTCGGCTACCCTAGCCAGCACTGTTCAGCAACGAGGCACCAGTATGAGGGGCCTTCTTAGCTGGGCACCCCAGCATTCTTCCTGAAGTCTAAAGGGTGGCACAAAGCTCCCAAAAGATGTGTGGGCATCAAGGAAGGGCGTGGCTTCTGAGGGATAGAGGGTCTCTGTACAGGTACCGTTGTAGTCAGCTATGTGGGCTTCTGGTATTTGGTTCCCTGTGTGTTTTTGTACGTCTGAAATAGTTTATAAAAAATACAGAACTAGCCACTGTTGAGTGCTAATTTGCACATCAGATACATTGTCAGTATGTTATTGTTAAAAATTGTGTTCAGTTTTCATAAAATCTTTTTGAGGTTGGCGTAAATTTCTCCATGTCTTATAGCTGACTAAACTGATCTGAGATGTAAGTCACTCTCCTTTACCAGCAAGTAGAATTGGGACCTAACCCTAACTGTGCATGCGTGATGCACATGTGCGCATTTGGAGCTTGGAGCTATTGTACTGTTCCATTATGCAGCCCAGAGACTTTAATGATCAGCATTGATTTATTGGCCTAAGATGCTGGAGAAGGTACTTTCTTGCCCCCACTGGAGCACATACTATATGGGGGGGGGTGAAAATGAACAGGAGACCCCCCCAGAGGGTAGGTGCAGGGCAGTATGGCGCTTCTGTTAGCTTTACTTCCTGCCTGTGGCACAGGGAAGAGGAGCATGAAAACAACACTGTGGCTGCAGCTTCCAAGGAGGCCTGCGGGCTAGCCTGGGGGAGGAGGCTGAGCTGGCCTCGTCCTCGGCCCATGGGGACTGCCCATTGTGGAGCTCAGGTGCGGCGTTCCTGAGGGAGTGGTGGAGGTGGAGGAAGAGTGGATGCTGGGTTGGGGCTGAGGAGGGCACCGCCAAGTGGCAGTGTGGCCTGGGCAGGACGGGGAACCTGGCTGCTGAGCAAACGCAGGGCATTCTGGATGGAGGAGGTGGGCACAAGCCCATCCAGGAGGGGAGCTGGCCAGACTGGCTCGAATTTCGGAGTGTGGAGAAGAGAGGTCCCCGGGAGATCTGGGAGTCTGGCCTGACGATGAGGTTGTGAATGTTGTTACGATTGATGCTGACGGAGGACATTGTAGTCTGGGACAGGTGACCGAGGGGGTGGCAGGTCCTTCAGTGAATCTGCTAATCGAATAGTCTCCAGGTAGATTGTTCCATAAGGCAGGGCCCTGTGACTCTGAAGCTCTGCACAGGAACTGGTGCCACGCAAAGGCCCACGACCCCTGATGTTTGGGGGTTGGGGGCTGGCGAACTCACCCCTTGTGAAGGTGGGCGGGCACTCTGGGCTGAGAGGAGGGAGCTGGCGTGCACGGTGCTGGAGGTGCTCAGGCAGGCATGGAGTGGACACAGTGGTGAGGGGCTGTGAGAGCACCCACTGGATGGTACTGCAGAGGGCTTCCCTGGGATGGGCTCACAGCAGGACCAGGGCTTTCTGCAGGTGGCCTTGCCTTTGTCTGGAAAGCTGTCTGTCTGCATTTGCAGGCAAGGCATTACCTGTGTTGGCAGGCAGGTGGTAGATTTAGGTGGTAATAGGAACCAGCCAGCATTAACCCACTGATTCCTTAGCATTGCCAGCTGGAGGCTACCCCCCATGTCACCAGGAGAATGGAGACATCACCTCCATTTATCCAAGCTCACAAAGGCGCTAAGCAGAAGAGCCAACCTGAGGCCTGGCTCCAGAGATGCTGACTGGTGCTCTGAATCAGCCTTCTCTGAAAGGCCTGAGGGCAGCGGGGTCTCGTGCAGTCACTCAGCTCTGCTGCAGGAGCATAAAAACAGCCATAGAAAGCACGTGAATGGACGCCTATGGCTGACTTCCAGCAGAGCTCTATGGACCATGATACTCGAATTTCCTGTAGTTTTTATGTGCTATGAAATACTGTTATTTTCTCTCAACCATTTAAAAATGTGAAATCAATTGTAGTCCATGGGCTGGACAGACACAGGTGGTGGGCGAGATTGGCCTGAGAGCCGCACTGAGCTGCTTCTGTGCCCTGGCTTCTGGTGGCCTTCAACTTGGTTTACATCGGAAACCCCTGGGAAATCTTTGAAATACTGATGCCAGGCTTGCTGGGTTGGGGTGATCTTGGGTGGGACTTGAGTGCCATAGGATTCAGAGCTCCCCAGGTTATGACAGTAAACAGTCAAGGCCGAGCACTTCAGTGTGCACAGAATCCCCTGGTGGCCTGTGCCAGCCCCTGGTGGGCAGGTCTTGGGTGGGGTCTGGACTCTGCGTTCCCAGCACACTCCTGGTTCCCGTGCTGGCAGCCCCATGGGGTGGGAGGGCCACAGGGAGGTTCTCTGTCTTGGCCATGCAGTATGGCTGTCCGGTGTGCTGGCCTGGGCTCTGACAGGCAAGGGCAGGCTCCCCGGCATACCACCTCTACTTACCAGCATGCAGAGTGTGGGTGTGCAGGATGAGGCGAGGTGCACGGCCAGTGGGAGGCTGAGCCACAGCCTCACCCCAGTGTCTATGGGGGTGTTTCCATTGGGCTCCTGCTGCTGGTTTGCAAGGGTGCCTAGAAACTGGGAGCTCACTAATAATTCCTGGGAAGCTGTTCATCATTTCCTACATTTACACAAATACAATTAGCAGTGTTCTCCTTCATGAGTTTTCAGTGAGCTGTAGCATCTGTTAAGCACTAGTTTTCTTTGATGCCTGTATAGACTGTGTCCATGACATGGATGAAAATGCCACGGGCAAGTTCTCAAGGGCCAAGTTCTGAATTTTGTGCAAAACAAAAAAACCCAAAGGAGCTGCAGGTATCGAGCCCTCTCTCCACACCCTTCCTGTATTCACAGGTAGTTGCTGAGCACCCAGATGCCTCGGGCGAGGAGATCGAGGAACTGCTTGGATCCCAGTGGAGCATGCTCAGCGAGAAGCAGAGAGCACGCTACCACACGAAGTTTGCCCTCGTGGCCTCTTCACAGGCTGAAGAAGACACTGGTAAACATGCATCTGTGTTAAGGCGCTCTGCTAGGCAGCCCGTGTGCGGTCAGAAACTGAGCTCCTTTTCTGAAGCATCTACCCTTCCCAGCTCTGACTCAGGGTGGGCCAGCAGCCGGAGTGCATGTGGTCATTTAAGCAACGCTGCCTTCTGCGTCTCCTTGCTCGTCCTGAGTGTTGGGCATGGCCTGTCTGGTCTGCCAGCCCCTTGCTCTTCTGCCCATGGGCAGCGGCCCTCTAGCCTTTGCAGCTGGTGGGTGGCATGAGGGAGGACATGAGGAGGGGCTGGGTGGTCTCTGGATCCAGGCTTATGAGACATGCCAGGCTCAGACATCAGGCCTGTGTCCCCCATGAGGTCGCCTCCCCCCCCCACCCCCGAGGCCAGGGCTGCACCAGCTCCTCCCAGGGCTCAGCTCTGGAGTGGGGCTCTGGTTCGGGTGCCCATTCCTGACCAGTTGGCTCCCGCACCCGCTGGGTGAAGAGGGAGACCGTGAACTGACCTGAATGTCATTCTGGGAAGGGCTGCTTTGCTCTGGGTATTGGTGAGAGGAGGACACTTTGGAGGGAATTGGGACAGCGGTCAGCTTTGTCCCCTGTGCACGCTTGGCACACGTTGTAGGAAACAGATCTTTTTAATGGAAAAATAAGGGTGGCATATTGGGATGCCAATTTAAAACACAAAAGGATTCTGTGTCTCTGAAGGTCTGTCACAAGAATGCTTACAGAGGCCAAATGTAAAGTGTGTCAAGACTCAGGAAGGCCAAGGCCCCGGGTGCTCACCGAGCCCTGTGTGCTGGCATGTGCTTCTAGGGTGGCCCTGCGTGGCTTGGAATGCCTTCTCCATGTTTTCATCTTGACTGAGGGCCATCTAGGTCTCCACATCAGCCATCTAGTCATATTAATACTGAATTCTGTCCGGTCTGCTCAGTGTTTGTTGCAACCACTACAATCTTGAATAGTGAGTGAGGACGTTTAGAACCAGTGTGTTTTCTTAAAAGGTAGAAGTTCTCCGGAGGCTTCCCCAGTATGCCAGTCTAGAAAAGTATCTCTTTTCAATGCCAAGCTTACTTACAAGTGAGCTGGGTTCCCTCGGAAAGTAAGTGGTCTGTGGTCATGTCGTATTTTGTCAGCTAGGACTGCTGCCACCAAATGCTTAGTGGGCAGGAGGGCGACAGGGTGGGTGTGAGTCAGGTGTGTGCTTGCCTCTGGGCCTTTAGCCCTCCCTCTCAGGGCCCCGGGCTACCAGCCAAGGTGGCAGGCCATGTCTGTGGTGTCTGCCGTCCCATCGTCTGTGTTAGGGGTTCAGATGCATATGCCACGTTGCTTATTTCTGGTGAGATGGCTGCCGTCTTGTTCTGCTGTGGTGGCCCTCAATGTGGAGGACCATGACTTTGTCTCACCGTGGGGAGACAGGCACTGGGGGACTGTCACAGGCATCTGTAGCTTAGTGAACATGTGCCAATGAGGGGCACCCTGACGGAGGTCCTGGCGAGTCAGGTGGCTGTTGCTGGGCCGATCCTGCTGCCCCTGCTCTGCAGGCCACTTCCTGGTGTCCCTTGCAGCCAGCTGACAGCGCTGTGGCCAGAAGCCGGAGCTCAGGGAAGGCTGCTGGCTGGCCACCTCAGACCAGTCTGTAACCGGCAGCTCAGCTCTTCTCTAATGTCAGCCCCAACCTGACGCAAGGCCCTGTTTGCATGTCAGCCCAGGCCTGTGACCCCTTCTGAGGGACATGGGTGCCTGACTCCACCTACCTGGCAGGGAAGCTTGAAAATGACATTGCCCTCCCACAGGATGCTCAGTGCACATTCCAGAAATAAGTTCCTGAGCCTTGTAGAGCAGCCATGCAGATGTAAATGCTGGATTTGTACTTGAAATAAACACTGGCATGTTCAATGAATCATCTCTTTAGAATTTACACTGTTACCTTACATCTCATTTTTTCTGGATCGATACTGTTTGGACACCTTAAGTCTTGGATTAGTTGGTGGCTCTTGGGTGCACCTAACACAGGGCACAGTTAAGCAAATGTGCAGAAAGCCCTTAATTTCAGGTACCTGAATGTACTAATGTGTAATGTGCTACTTTCTCTAAGGAAATGTATAAAAAGCAAGCTGTATAATTTTTAAAGTGCACTTAAATTCCACTAGTCTTTGAATGTTAGTATGTTGAGTGGGGTATATTTAAAGTTAATGCTATTATACTTTAAAATATAATAAATACCAGTATAACAATCTCCACCTTAAGTAAGGATTTTCCACTACTTGATGTTACAGGAAATGCTTCTTTGCAATTTGCAAAATGCAAAGAAATTTGATCTGTAATCCTCAGGCCTAGGAAATGTGTAGGATGGGGGACACCCACGTGGGCTGGATATGCACATAGAACGCCATGGCTTGGCACTCAGCACTTGGGGTTGCTTGTTGGCATGGTTTTCATTTGTGATGCCCCATTCCTCCATCCCAAGGTGACTTAAATGGGAAGAGAAGAAACCACAGCAAGAGGTCACAGGGCCCAACAGAGGACGCTGAAGCTGAGGACACACCCCGGAAAAGGCTCAGGACTGGCAAGCGTGGTCGGCAGGTAACTGTCCGGGCTCACCTAGCCAGAGGGGTGATGCTGTGTGACCCTAGTGACCTTGTCTCCCTAATGGCTGCAGACGGGATATGGGAGGCTTGCCTCTCACTTCTCCCCGGGCGGTGCTTAGGGGGTGTTGTTTTGGATGCAGTGAGGCTGCTTCCCTCCTGGGACCCCTGGAGGAGGCTGTGGGCGAGAGCGAGTTCCTACCTGTCGGGACTTCAGCACAAACTGCTGATTCTCTGTCAGCTGAGAGTTGAAACAGATTTTGAGTTTATATTTATTATTTTATTATAAGAGTTTGCACAGGGTAGTTGTATATTTTTGATTTTGAGCAAAGCTTCCTGCTGTCTTTTATTGATCTAAATTAAGAAATTGGTCTTTTTCTTGTTTTATTTTGAAGAATGGAAAATAAATCACATATATTGCTGAAGTGTAAATATATGGACACTGCAGTCATATGTCTGATTTTTTGAAAGCCCCGTTTACAGTTCCCACGAGCAGGCATGTCCTGCCCACCCTGTGTTCTGGCCAGCAGAGCGTCCTTTCTGGGCACCTGTCTGGCGAGGTCGCTAGTGGGCTGGTGTTCAGTGAGGTTGGCGACCTCACCTCGGGTTACCTGCAGCCACCTGGGAGCAGCTCTTTGCTGGCAGCCATACTGACACTGGTTGCTTTGAAATACTTGTATGAATGATTTACCTAAAAAAAGTAATTTAAATTCCAATGTCCAAGGAATAGCAAAATTCCCATTTGGTAGCTGGATAGACATGTTTTTTACTAACCAGTAGCTTAGGATAAAAAGGGAAGCGGTGTCTCCCCTGCTTTGGTTTCTATAAACTTAGGTGAGCCGTGGAGTGTGTGATTGCTGATACGCTTTGAGCACTCTGGCAGGGGCCATAACCTTTCTGTGTGCTGTGCACCTCTCACCTTGTCCTCAGGCCTGTGACCACCCCAACGGTCCTGTGTAGGTCGGGAGTGAGTGTGAGAACTCGGGCCCTGGGGTGGCAGTCGGTCCTAAGGCAGTATCACCCCAGAGCGAAGGAGAGAGGTCACCTTCAGCTGCATTGCTCAGAGTCTGAGTTCCAGGCAGTGCTCGCGATCCTTCTGTGTCTATTCTTTCTCACCTGTGAAGTGTGCTTTATCAATGGCCTTTGCTCATTAGGCATGCCCAGGGTGCACCTCCCAGCTGGAAACCCTCAGGACAGCGACAGGGGGCAGTGGCAGATGTGACGAGGGCCCCTCTGAGCTGACTGGCACCCTCTCGGGCAGCAGGGGCGATTCCCTCCAGGCTGCTTTCCACTTTGCATGCAGAGGGAGCTTGGGCATATGGGACGTGGCTCACTTGCAGCGTCCTCCGCATCACGACTTGCTGGCGACTTGCCCAGGAAGTCTTGGCTGGGTGAGAGCCAGGCCCCAGGAGAGCCACTGGCTTCCGCCGCTGGGAAGAGCGGGGCTGCGTGGCAACTCAGCTTTCGGGCAGCCCGTGTGAGTTCGCACAGTTGGCTTCCCTTGACTTCCTTTGTTCTCCTTTTCCTCATTTCTAACAGCAGAGAGAGTCGGGCGCTGACAGAATGGCCCGGATGAGCTCCTGCCAGGCTGCAGAGCCGGCCTCCTCGCCCAAGGGCCAGGCAGGTAATGTTGGCTGGCTGTCCTTGTGGGACCTTCCAGGCCGGGCTCGGCCGGGGCCAGGCCTCGGGTGGGGCTGGGAGGGGCCCAGGGGCCTGTGGGATCCACAGTCAAGCTAAGACCTGGAGGGTAAGGTGGGAGGGAGGGGCTTGTGCAAAGTAAACCGTTTCAAAATAGTTGTTTTAGGGATTCAGTTAAATTTTATTGAAGTTACTTTTCTACGAATTTCTACTTGGCTTTATTGTTTTCAATTTAAAATTACACTAAAGTGATTTAAGCCAGGGATGTCCAAGCTTCTCTCTTGATGGTGCCAATTATTGTTGTAAATTTCACCACTTTTCAACATCTGATCTGCACGTTTATTAGCTAAAAGCAAAAGTAATGACTAGTTATTTCTATTTCAAATGTTGAAGAAACTAGCTTAAAGAGTTTGTGCAAAGTAACTGTTGAAACAATGAAGGGGAACCAAGCTACTTTTTACCTTTTCTTTCTTTCTTTTTTTTTGACATATCTGTCTGATTGTTTATTAAATAAAGACAGTTTACCATCTCCAACTCTTAATTAGAAAGGGAAACAAAATTCAAGGGAGAAAGTAAGTGAAGATTGGAAATGGTTGTTTTCCTTGTTTATTAGCACAAGGTGCTGTACTGGTTTTTAAAAATCATTTGAACAGACTATTAAAAATAAAGACATTTGTGAGCAGTTTGAGCACTGAGTAGATATTTGATGATACAAAGATTGTTTCTTTTAAGTATGGTAATGTTATTGTGGTTATACCTGAAACTATATGTTTCAGAGATATGTACTAAACACTTTTTATGGGTAAAATGCTATGTCGGGGATATGCTCCAGAAGGGCCTGGCCAGGGGTACATGGAACAAGGTGAGGACGGAGCCATGCTGGCTCCAGGTCATTGGCTCTGGGGACCAGGCAGGCTGCTTTGGGGTTCATTGTATGGTTTGTCTGCCTTCTTTTACACTCAGGTTTTTCCACAATAAAAAGTTAAGCCCTTAGAGCCCAGAAGATTCTTTTTTATAACTTCATTTATTAGAGGGGTAATTTTAAAGCAGTGAAGAGATTGAGGGTTTAAGGTTTCAAACTTTATAAACCAAAATTGTTTTACAGCAACGAAACATCTGTCCGATGCATGCAAGCCACTGAAGAAGCGGAATCGGGCCCCCGCAGCTGCGTCGTCCACTCTTGGGTTTAGCAAAAGCTCATCTCCCTGTACATCTTTAACTGAGAACGAGGTAAAGTGATGATGACCTTGGCATTGCTGTGAGGGCCTCTAGTTACCTGAGTTGGGGTGTGAGTAAAAGTGGTGTCCTCCACAAATGTAGGTGAGTTTTAGGTTCTCTAAACTATGTAAAAGTCAAGAAATTTTAGTCTATTTGAGCACTTCAAATATAAATACACACACACGCAGTGTACATATAAATGTACGTGGATATCCTTCCGTGTTGATACAGTTTACTTGTCCTTGAAATCTGTCTCTAAAATGTTGTGTCCATAAAGCCCTCGCCCGGGGATTCCCCCATGGCTGTGAGTGTGCTCTGGGCCTGGCTGCACACTGCCAGTCGAGCTGCCTCTGGCCACTGTACTGGCCCAGCTGGGGTGAGGGACGGCTCACACTGTGCCGGGGTTCTGTGCTCTCTGGCCCTGGCTCGTGGAGGATTGGCCTCGTGCGTTCTGTGGCTTGGTCCTTCAGATTCTGACATGTTCTTAGATACTTGACTGCTGAGGTGAGTCAGAACTGCCATGTAATACAAGTCCAGTTTTCTGGATTTGCAAGACTTGCATAGCAGAAGAGCTGTGTCTGTGGCTCTTACCACTGTTGCCTCGGGACATTGGCTTCATCCTCAAGTCTAAGTCTTTGCCATTGCTAAAACAAGACGAAAACAGCCTCAGAATGCGAGCCTGACCCTTTCCCATCTAGAGGGAGTTTTGGGTTCCCAGTGTCAGTGACCCACCCAAGGGGCTTATTTCCATGTTTTAATTTCCTGCTCTTTTGATCCCTGTGATTCTCGTTCTCATCATAGACATGAGTCCTGTTTTTAGACTCTTTAAGATGAGATGTTAAACGAGGGCTTTTTTGGAACAGGTGGTCAGGCAGGGGTGTGTAGTGCCCACACCCTGGTGGGTCCGAAGGAGGTGGCTCCTCCTGCCCCTCTGCCTTTGCCACTTCCTCCCTTAGACAAGGGGTGGGCGCCCTGCAGGGCAGTGTCTCCACCACCCAGCCTAACTGAGCAGGGCCTTTCTCAGGGACTCGAGGCAGCCCAGCAGATGAGGAGCTGCCCGTGTGTGGGGCTAGGCCTTCGTGTAGTCAGGTGTGTGTAGGCACTGAAACACTGCCTGCATTTGGGCACAGTCGAGAAAATGCAGTGAGAATTCCTCACTGAACTTCTAGGAGATTATTGAAACATGGAAGGAAAGGCAAAGTCTATACAAAATATTTTTCCTTTTCCGTTTTTTTCTTGCCCAAGTTCAGATTAGTATCCAAACAAATTACATGGAAGGTGGTCTGCAACTCTTAACGAAGAATACTAAAATAAAGTTTCTGTCCCATAGGCCCTTTCGCTTAAGTTGGCTTTTTTGTTCAAATATTTAATGAGCTTTTCTTGCATCATATTTTGGTTGAGTTTTCATACTGTTGTCAAATAAAATAGAAAGAAAAACACCCAGGCCACTGACATCTTGTCAGTTGCTCCTGATGTGTGGTGAAGGCTTGGGTTTAGAGCAGTGTGCCGGAGGGCTGGTGGGGGGCTGGAGGTGAGCAGTCTTAGGCCTGCCTGGTAGTCTGACAGTCATCCTGACCAGGGTGAGTTTAATCCTCTGGCTCTCACTTTAGCTCTGAACTAGGGAAGACTTGGATGAAACATTTTACAATCGTTAGACTTAATTGATTTTTAATTCTTTAGAAGCTCAGCAGTGGACAGGTCACTAAGTACAGTCACGGTACACACTGAGTGCACTGAAATCCTACACACCTTCCTGCATTCTTAGGTGGTAATGAGATTCCATAGTGTGCGTTAAGCTCCTTGTATGTAAACACTGCAGCTGTTCTTTTCTCTCAGGCCACTTCTGTGTGGCTTGTACAAATCTGCCGCTAGAGTTCATCTTCATCGGCTATGATCACATGGTTGCTGCCCATCGAAACCCCTTTGGGTGAACAGGGAGGCTTAGCTGCCACGCATCAGCACCACCGAGCTGCAGCGCGTATGGCGCACAGCGTGGTGACGGCCTGACAGCGCGTGAGGCCGAGGGCGGTGCTGGTGCGATTCTTGGGGAGCTAGTGACTGTGCGGGTGCTGTTGGGCTAGTGGGCCCTTAGCCAGCCCCGTGCCCTTCGCGTTTGTGCCGCAGGGATTTTCATAGTGTTGGTGTTCAAGACACCTTAGGTCAAGTTGTAGTTTCAATTCTATGTGATGACCACTTACTACATTAGCCCTCTACCACTAATGATGAGAATTGGTGACAGCCACACATCTGCATGATGGAGGCCTGTGAGGGAATCAGTGTGATTTAAGTGTTTTGTAACTTCGTTTCTTGTTCCCTCAGTAGAGCAAATTCTTACTTTTTCGCCTTCACTGGTAACAGCTTTTATGGGAGCCCACATCAGTCACGCTGGACTTGAGCTCGGCTGCCCTGCACCGCGCTTAGCGTGGTGTGACGCCCCGCGATGCCTGCTGCGGCGGCGCACTGACACACCGATGACGGCGCCGTCGCGGCCACTCTGTGAAGGATGCGCGTAGTCTGTTTGCACTGCTATTAATAGACACACACAATGGAGAAAACATAACAAATTTTAAGACCAAGGTAAGATACCTAAACAAGGCCATTTAACCAGCCACATCCATCTCATGATAGAAACACATTCATATTCCAGTGCTCAGTGTAGACTCATGTCGGGAGGACGCCCTTCAGCTGGGGGCTGTCCCGGACCTGCGGCAGCGCCACACCAAGGGCTTCGTCCTCCTCTGGCTCGTAACTTACTGAGATGCCAGCTTCTGCGCCTCCAGAAACAAAGAGCAAGTGGCACATTAAAGGAGGCTCGCCAGCAACGCTCACTGCCGGGACGTCTTCAGTACTGTAGACAGGAGACTGATTTCCAACACAAAAGGCAGGAAAAGTCTGGATTCTGTCTTTTTTACTAAGCAGTTTTACTATGACACTAGATACGGTAACTTTGTAGGGCAAATCCCATTTACGAGACCATTGTGAGCATTTTAATTCTTGATTCAGTGACCTGTGCTGGGGACACCGTAGTCGGTTATCTACACCACCCGCTTCATCAGTCGCTTTTGTAGGACATCAGCCATCGTGTTCAATGTCTCGATCTTGGGTCCTACCTGGCGCTGTGCCCCAGGTGTCCATATGTCTGCGCAGTAAGGAGAGGCCTTGTGCGCCCTCCTGACCTTGGGGGCAGCGCTCGGCTCCTTCCCAGCAGACGCTTCAGATGTGTTTTACCTTTAATGGAAGCTTCTGACTAATACTTGTGTTCTGAACCATGAAGTATGTGACGCATGTAAAACACTTAGGTGCCTGGTGCCTTGCAAGGACTCAGTGGTTTGCTGTTGTGACAGTAATGGTTATAACAATAAAAGTAATAAAATCACCATCATTCCATTTTTATCCAAAAGTATAGATTTTGCTTTGGCATGAAAAGCGGTCCTCTTGACTGCATTATGCACATGGGGATAAAATAAACGTAGAAGTGGCAGATGCTGGGCTGATACAGGCCTGAGGCTGAGGGCTGGCTGGGTGGCCCCACCCGAGTGTAGTGGGCACATGGCCTTATAGGCAGGCCTAGTCCTCGGTTCCAGGAAGCTCAGGAGTAAACGTAGGGCTCACAGAAAACCACTAACTAAGTCAAAAGGCGGTATAAACGTGGCTCCAGTGCAGGGAGCAGTCACCCTAAGTAAAGACTCCAGCTTGACTTTGAACAAGAATTGAGACTTTATTTGAGATTGCTGCAGATGAATTTCAGCGGGCGGCCAGCCGGCTTCCAGCATGTGGCTGGCGCATTCCTCCCCGTAAAGAAGGTGACAGCTGTCACAGTGACTGGATGCCATGCCCACGGGCAGCGGCAGCTGAGGCCG
>JAQQAC010002594.1:91571540-91649847 GCA_029783875.1 Phataginus tricuspis | reverse complement strand
GAAAGAGCTTAGGGATTAGCAAGAATTTGCTGAGAGTACAAGCTACTAATTTAACATGGAAACCCTTCATTTCCTAAAGGGATCAAAGTCACCCGGATGTATTCTGGTGTCACGTCATTTGAATTGCCCGTTGCGATGCATTTAGTTTGTGCCGTACGTGGTGCCATTGCCTCATTGGCTGGCTTCAGAACCATCCTCCACATACCACGTTTGTGCTGGTGAGGGAGGTAGCTGCACCCGAGGATATGAAAGCTCAGGTCATAGCTGTGTTAAGAGTGGAAGTACGCCACTGAAACAGAGCAGCTTGGAGCAGGGCAGGGACCGGGCCCTCTGCCTCCTTGTGGGCCTCCGCTTCATAAGCCGCCAGCTGTCTGTCTGCGCTTGGGAGGAGGACCTTGGGCACAGTTGCATCTCAACATGCTTGCCATATGTTGCATTTTTATACACCTCCCAACTGAAAATAACCCCGTGTTCTTAAGAGGGTGTTCCTAAAAGCCAATAAGAAGCCTGAGCAGAGTTCCAGGAGCCAAAGGCAAAGGGTGTCCCCGCACCATGTGTACTCCCCAAGGGAGGTGGGTCTGCCTCCAGAGGATATCTGTGAGGGTCCTGGCTTGAGAGGTGTCTGACTCTGGTTTTCTCAGAAAAATTCATGCAGAAGCATGGGGAGGTTTAAACAGAGTGCTCAGGGATTAGGGACAAGGGAGACAGGCATTTCCAGAGGCTGATGTAGTTGGGGAGCAGCTGGATACGCCAGAGGAAAGGATGGAGAAAACTGGCCCAACCGTCCACACAGTCCATTACTCTTGGCCTTTTGGCCCTGACCTGCTCTCCTAAGTTTATGACCAAAGGTGTATGAGGAGGGCAGGCAGAGCTGGCATTCGCCTGGCAGTGGGCAAAGCCGACAGCAATGAAGAGCCTATCTGAGAAACGTTCTGCAAAGGAAAGGAGATTGTAAACGAGCGGTCTCGTTCTGGTGTGGAGAGTGTGCCTCTGTGGGTATAAACTAGAGAACCTCCTCCAGCTGGTTCCTGGCCCGAAGTCCCATGTGAGTGGACGTGGGGTGTGGCCGCCCCCGAGCTGTGGCTCATCCCTGGGCAGCAGCGTGAGCACTCGTGAGGAAGCCTGTGCCTTCAGTCCTGCAGGGAGAGGGGTGGGCCTGGTGACACCATGCATGGCCGAGGGGGTGAGGCCAGGGCTCCTGCCTGAGGGGTCGATGAGAAGCAGGGTCGCCCCGCCTTGGGCATGTTCCCACAGCTTGTCTCACTTTGCTTCTCAGTGGGCCTGCTCGGTCCTCTGGGCCCTTAAGTCACTCATGTGTAGGGCAGTGCCGGCTGGGGAGACGTTTACATGGCCGCTCTTACTGACCGACTGCCTGCAAGACTAGTGTTTCTTGCTTTTAAAGTCAAGAGTTTGATCTCGGTTTTTAAAAATCTACAAAACAGAGAATGTAATTGCTGTTTACCTTTTAGATTTTGAATCAATAGTCTTTTCCCAGAAGAATTCAAATACCACTCTTGTCAGAAGAGTTTTCCAAACATGCTCTCTGATCTGTTACTGGCTTCTTACTGGCTTTTATGGTTTTGTTTTTAGAAATTTGATTCCTATACATTTTAGGGTCTTTGGTCAATGAGACTGACTTTGATGCTGTAATTTAGCTATCCAACCTAGAATATTAGAAATCACCATTAAATGGCTCACCTGCGATGGAGAATCAGCTGTCATGCCAGCAGGACCATTACATGTGTTTATCCTGCCCCGCACCTGCTAACTGCGGGTTCTGTGTTAAGTCTACACTGACGGCTGTTCTCTTGGCCTACATGTAGCCATGTGGCAGGTACTTCCTGTGCAGTGTGCTAACCATTCAGGCATGTTGTCTCTTCAAGGACTGATTGGGGTGGTGGGGGTGGCCCAGCTGCACGAGCTAATGGAAGCCACTGAAGCCACGACCAGAGCTTTGCCAGTTTTCGAGTCCACCACAGGCAGGGGCACAGTCTGTTAAAAGCCTGCAACCAGCCGGCCCAGGCCCCCCCATGGCCCACTCTCCATGGTATACCACTGCAGAGGGCACAGCTGGGACAAAGCTGGGCTTGATAGGACATTTCAGAGACTCATTTTTAGCTGTGACAAAGGCTGCCCTCAATCTGGAGCAGCAGCCACAAGGCCTGATTGTGTGGTAGCCACCCCATGGCTCCTTCTGGGCTGTCGGACGACACAGAAGATGCCTAGGCTAGAGATGGGGTGGTGCGTGAGCCGGTGGTGTGTCTTGTGACTCAGCTCAGCCCTAGCATTCAGGGGCAGTAGCAAGGTTCCTGTCTGTCATCTAGAAGGGTCGCTTAATAAAAGTTATGGTGAATTGCAGTATTTTAGGTGATAAATGACTAAATGAAAGATTACTTTAATTCCACTCTAATATCTCACTGTGCTTCTGCCCTACAAGACCTGTTTGAGGTCAGTCTTTTGACTTTAGGCTGATTTAATTTGCAGAGCATAGGATTGTTACCCTTTGTAAATCCAAAACACTGTGTGAAAGTACTCCTAGTCATCATCTATGTTTTCCTTTACTAAAGCATTAACTTAAACATAAAAATAATGTTGGTTTATAGAAATATTTCTTGTTTAAGGTCTGTAATTGTACTTCAAAAATGTAGTATTTAACTTGTGAAGGGATTTGCTTTGTCAAAAAAACTTAAAGTTCACTATGTATAACACTGGGGGAGGCATGGGGACTGTCCCAGTCCCAGCATGGAGGGCTGGGAACTGCCTGAGTCACCCTGTGTGGCCACATCATTCCCAGAATTTGGCTCAAACATGTCCCCTAGGTCACCCCTGTTCATCCCCTGTAAACACACTAAGGAGACCGCGAGTCCCCGGCCCCTGCAGTGATGCATTTCTCAGGCAAACAGTCCCTCTGATACTGTCACATGCTGATCAGAGTATAGAGGAGGCGCCTCCTGACCCGAGGCCTTGGGCAGTCAGGGCCACGAGTGTGGTGTTGGCGGACTCGGGAAGCAGTGGGGGAGTTCTTGACAGAATCTGTGTCCGTTCAGTCACCACGTGTTTCTTTTTCCAAATGCACCCTGTTGGATACGGACTAGGCCGTAGATGCCGTAGACTGAGGTTTGGGCCTGTTGGGACCCTACGGGTGAATGTCGCTGTCACAAATGGCATCTCCGAGTAAGTACCGCCCCTGGCACGCGTGCTGGCAGGGCGCCAGTGCAGCCCTTCTCGTGGGCCGTTGGGCCCCTGGCTGTGTGCTGGTTGTCTGCTCAGCCGCTGGGAAGGGCCTGGGGGTGAGAGTTGGCCTCTCTTGCGACCTGTGTCATGGACTGTAATGTTGTAAGGTCTGTGTTCTGTATGTGTACCTTAGACCCTGATCAGGAAACAAGCCTCATGTGTGTCTCAAACACTTTTATTTCCATTCAAAGTGTGTACCCAGTGTTTTCTCTCCTCAAAACATTGTTAATTTAGGAAATATCTCCAAGTGGAAACGCGGTAACTTTCTCTGTAAATCTTAAATAAAAGGTGCTGTTCCTTCCTTTGACCCAGGACTGGTCTGTGTTTTCTGTCTTTCTCTCCATGTTTTTTTTTTTTTTTTTTTGCTTTTGACTTTACTCCAGCCAAGTTGAGGGAAGAACATGGGTTGGGGGGTAGGACACAGGGCTATCCTCCTGCTAGCCCGTGTCGAAGGCCCTTGCCTTCGGCCTCAGTGCCTCCCTCAGACGGTGTGGCCTCGGGCCTCATGGGCTCCCACAGTGTGGCTGGGTCAGGGCGGCTCTTCCTGGGCTCGTGGCAGCCTCTCCTCAGAGTGCCCAGCCCCAGTGACCCCAGCGCTGAGGGGCATGTTCAGGCTGGGTGCTGACTCAGAGCACGCCTTGGAGCTGCCTGTCTGGACGTTACCATAAAGGAGGAGGTGAGCTGAAGGGGGCTGTGGGCCGTGTGACAGCCTCAAAGGGCGAGGCTTGTAATTTAGGGATCATTCATGCTATTTCCATTGTCCTGGAAAAGGTGAGGAAATCGAGTTTAAAGGCTGCTTTCTCTTGAGACTGTTATTGGGGATGCGGCAAACTGAGGAGAGTCGCTAGGCTGGAGCGGCGAGCTGCACCCCTGCGTGGGTACCAGCTGGAGCCCAGGACTCTGCAGACAGGGCCTTCCCCTAACACTGACCTTAGTCAGCAGGGCCCTGAGTGCACCGAGCTCAATCTGGAAAAGGCTGAGCAGGCACGCTGTAGGACTGGGTGGACTGCCTGGCAGATGGTTTTAAATGTGGCCCAGTTCCAGTCCAGCTCTGTGCCACCGGCAGGCAGCCTGCGTCACAGTTCACGTCGTTGGCACGAAGGCGGGCCATGCAGCGTGCCTTTGCTCTGCTGGGAAGTTCAGTTTTCAACACCTGCCTCACATCAAATAAGCACTAATTGTGTTGCTGTGTTTTTTTAAAAATCTGAGTTTGGTATATAAGAGTTTTCTAATTAACAACTTACTAATTTCTATCTAAAGATCTACCCTTAAAGGTCAAGTGAGGGCAGAGCACTGTGCTCAGTGATGAGGGACGGGCTCAGGCTGTTCCTGATGGTCTCTGAGAGACGGAGACGCCCCACTTCCTCCTGGGCCTGCTGGACTCGCATGTTCACAGAGTGGCAGGCCCCACCTTGCCTTCCCAGCCTTCCCCGCTGGCAGGGAATTGGGCAGTGGTGTGACAATCTGGGACATGGGTCTCTGGCCTCGGGTCAGCCCTGTAGCGTGCGAGCTTGCTTCCGGAACAGCACAGCCGCTCCCACAGCAGTAGTGAGCAGGAAGGTCACGGCACAAGCCTCATGTTTGACACTGTACTTTTGTTCTTTTAAAATCTTATTTGGCATTAACGTGTTTCTCTAACTTTAGCAGACTGGCTAAGAAAGGTACAGAGTCTCAGCCCCAGAGCCTACAGAGCAAACTGGATTTTTACAGGAATTACTTCATTTCTGAGTGTTACTAAGAGAGTGTAAAGTCTTGTGCCTCTTGCATACATACATAATGAACATTAAGCAGGGTAAAGTCCATTTCTGAATTTCTGCATAGCCTGACCCCTATCGCCAGGGGAGGGCATGCGCATGCACGGTGGGAGGTGAGCCCCAGCGGGCATGGCTCTGCCACCCTGTAACTGCCCGCTGACCTCTGCTCTAGCAAACTGTTGCCGCCTCCTTCATCTCCAGGTCTCAGACAGCCCAGGAGACGAGCCCTTGGAGTCCCCATATGAAAGTGCAGACGAAACCCAGACCGAGGTGTCCGTGTCGTCTAAGAGGTCGGAGCGCAGCGCAGCCGCCAAGAAGGAGCACGTGTGTCAGGTGAGGCGCCATAGCTCCTGCCCGCCGTGGCTGTCGGGGGCCTTCTGGTGTCCTCCTCCCGCCAGGTTTGCTCCTGCCCTGGCTGCGGCTTCACCACCCCTTCTTCCCGCAGGTGTGCGAGCAGACCGGCAGCCTGGTGTTCTGCGAAGGGCCCTGCTGCGGAGCCTTCCACCTCTCCTGCCTTGGCCTCTCCCGGAGACCAGAAGGGAGGTTCTCCTGCAGCAAATGTGCTTCAGGCAAGTTTGTGGCAGCCAGGTATCATCCAGAGCTTGTCCCCTCCAGCCCTGGGTCCCCTCCCAGGTCCCCCCTCAACAGTGCCCTGGCCCGCCTTCCCAGATGCACCCAGGGAAGCGCCACCCCCCCGACCTCCCCGGCTTCCATCTGCCCGGCACCTCCCGTGACGCTTGTTGAGTGTGTTGCTCAAAATTTAGTTGGGTGTAAGGTGACTGGTGCAGTGCTGGGGGAATAGGCAGTGCGCCTGCATGAGCCTTGCTCTGCCTGTGAGGTGGCTGTGGTGGGGCACCATGGCTGCAGAGGGTACGGCATGACCAGGACAGGTCGCCTGGAGAGCTCTTCAGCAAGGCGCAGTGTGACCTGAGCTTCAGGCTCTGTGCGTGAACAGCTCTGTATGCGGCTGAGGGTCACTGCTTGTTGCGGTGCATGGGGTTCACCGCGTGGCCTGGGGTTGATGGGAAGGCAGCTGCCCCATGGCCCCTGCATCTCCCGACTCTCACCAGAGCATGTCCTAGGGGAAGCAGAAACCTGGCGTCTTCCAGAGAGTTCCCTCCCACCAAGGCTGTCCAGGGAACACAGCCCCGTTTCTGGGGGCCTGTGTGCCTGTGATTATCGGTGATCTCTCATCACAGTTGGTCAACTGCTCTCAAGGAGGAGAGTGAAGGCCTTTCTTCAGAGGAGCTCCCCCCACCGAGCCTGGCACGGGTGTCCCACCTGGGCTGCAGAGCAGACTCTCTTGGCCCCTGTAAAGCCGGCCCCAGGTTGCAGCAGAGCAGCCCTTGATGGCTGGGATGCTTTCTGAAGCATGCCTGGGCTGGTTGGCAAGGTCGCAAGCAGAGCCAGAGGCCTCAGCCCCACGGGCTGCCCAGCAGAGTTGCTTGATCCAGTGGCTTGAGAACTGCGGTGTAACTGTGCTGTTTGCTCCTCTCCTGTCCTCTGTCCCTTCCTTTAACTGTCTGTTAGGGGTTCACTCATGTTTCGTGTGTAAGGAGAGCAAGGCGGATGTTAAGCGCTGTGTCGTACCGCAGTGTGGGAAGTTTTACCACGACGCATGCGTGAGGAGGTACCCCCTGACTGTGTTTGAGAGCCGTGGCTTCCGCTGCCCCCTCCACAGCTGCGTGAGCTGCCACGCTTCCAACCCTTCCCACCCAAGACCCTCAAAAGGTACAGCAGCTGTCTGGCACGTCACGTGGGCATGTGGAGGGCAGGGCGACCCCTTCACCTGTCGTTTTTCTTTTCAGTGACAGTTGTCCTGTTACTGACTCCACAGAGGTTGGGTTTGGGGTTCTCTTAATGAAGGACCATCTTTCCCTCTTCCTGCCCTGCCGGTCATCTTACAGACACTCCACTTCAGAGTGGGAGCCTTGGGACCATGGGGATACATTCTATTTGGTCTGGGTTTAATGGTCCTTCCCATATGAGAAAAGTATCCTAAAATCAAATTGTTATCTGCTTTATGTCACGTTACAGCGTGGGATTGAGGGCGGCAGGTTATCTATACATGGCACTGTGGTTATCAGCCAGGGGCCATTCGGCCATGTCTGTGGATGCTGAGGGGGCACTGACTGGCATCTAATGGGCGGAGGCCAGGGACAGCCTCCCGCAGGCCCCATGCCAGCAGTGCCCAGGCTAGAAACCCTGGTTAATCCTATTTTAGAATACAGCATGTTAAACACTCAATCACTTCCTTAAACATTGTTTTGAAGCGTCTTTGCCTTGAGGAACCTGTTTCCCCCATTCGGTTGTTCCCCATCACATGCCCGGGGTGCTTCAGTGCCGCCTCTCCCGTCTGTGCTGGTGCAGCCCCTTCTCCCCACCCTGCCCAGCGGCAGTCCTCAGCCTGTGTCTCTGCCTTCAGGGAGAATGGTGCGCTGCATCCGCTGCCCCGTTGCCTATCACGGAGGGGACGCCTGTCTGGCGGCGGGCTGCTCGGTGGTCGCCCCCAGCAGCATGATCTGCACGGCCCACTTCATGGCCCGGAAGGGGAAGCGGCATCATGCCCACGTCAACGTGAGCTGGTGCTTCGTGTGCTCCAAAGGTGAGGGCCAGGGTCCCCCGGGCCTGGGCGCCAGGAGAGCTTTGAGCTTAGCCAGCTCTGGCCTTGGTCCCCACAATGTCTGTTCGGTTTTACACGGAGCAGCGTGCATGGTACCTCTGTTACCAATGAATCTGTCACAGACTTGTGGGAAACTGAGAGTGGTAAAAATAAAATTTGCTACGTGTTTAAGCCCAGATTACTGTGTTTAAACTGATGTCTGAGGCTTAGGTGCGCACTAGCCATCTGCTGCAGCTGCCGGTGAGGGCTGAGCCGCGTCTGCCTCGGCTGAGCGGCCTGCTGTCCATTGCAGGGGGAAGCCTTCTGTGCTGTGAGTCCTGCCCGGCAGCCTTCCACCCTGACTGCCTCAACATCGAGATGCCCGATGGGAGCTGGTTCTGCAACGACTGCCGGGCGGGCAAGAGGCTTCACTTCCAAGACATCATTTGGGTTAAACTTGGGAACTACAGGTGTGAGAACCAGAATTCCGTGCGTCTGTGTCTCTCCTTGTTCAAATGTGCTGTGTTTATAGTACTGACAGTATTGAAATGATTGTCACTCTCTCTGAAGAGTCTGTGAATCCTGTTTTTAATATTTATAATAGATGGTGGCCGGCAGAAGTTTGCCATCCCAAAAATGTTCCCCCAAATATTCAGAAAATGAAGCACGAGATTGGAGAATTCCCTGTGTTTTTCTTTGGGTCTAAAGATTATTACTGGACGCATCAGGCGCGAGTGTTCCCGTACATGGAGGGGGACCGGGGCAGCCGCTACCAGGGGGTCAGAGGCATCGGAAGAGTCTTCAAAAACGGTACGGAGGTTTGCAGGCGGCCTGACACGGCGCTCTTGGGCGCCCTTTGCCCTAATCTCAGCTTTTGTTAAGCTTGGTTTGGCGTCAGTGTCCCTACAGTGCCTCACATAGGCAGGTTTGTAGGCCAAGTGTGGGGTGAGAGGCACTCACTCTTTGGCAGATCTTGTCACATCAGTTTGTGACAAATTTCATTTAACTTTGCAGCTACTTTTAAGAAGTTATTTTTAGTATTGACTTAAAGAAATCCTTAACAGCTTGCCTTAGATGGGGACATGGAGGAAGCTTTCTGCTGTCTAGGCCTTGTGCACAGGCTGGCAGTGGCCCACCTAACTCATTAGCAGACGCTGGGTGTCAGGTGCCCCAGGAAGGGCCAGGTGTGGGCAGCCGACAGGGCACCCCACAGACTCCACGGCCCAGGGTGAGAGGAATGGCAGTGTGGGCAGCCAGAGGGGTGGGATGGGCCCTCCGGCCGGGGGAGATGCATTTCCCCAGGCTTGGGGCCAGCACAGGTGTGTCCCGCCTGGGCCGCAGTGGCCGTACTCGAGGACAGGCTGCAGCAGGGTCAACCCTCAGCATGCAGCAGGCACTTGGGTCTAAGAGAGGGCAGGCATCAAAAGATGAACATTTTTAAGAGAGATGTTAAAATCGAGAGGCAGCTTAATGTGTTCAGTGTCAGTCACCTGGGAAGCCGTCTGACCCCGTGCCAGAGGCCTGAAGAACCGCAGCCGGCCCGGGCAGTGCAGGAGCTGTCTCCCAGGACAGAGCTCTGTTCTCTCTCCAGTGCTTTCCCTCCCCGACAGAATAGGGTGCGCTTTCAGCGTCTGCCTTAGGAAAGTGAGTCTGCATGTTGCCGCCAGGCCCTTGGCCAATGAGGTCTAGTGTGTTGGGGAGCCAGTGGAAGCCCGCCTGGCCCCTGGGCTCTCTGGCCTGCTAGGTGTTCCTTCATTCAGGATGTTCTGCAGAGTTTACAAACACCAGCCCTTTGATGGCTTCCCATGACCTCCAGTTATATGGAAACTGGAAACTACGCTAAGCAATGACATGAAAGCTCAGAGCTGACAGGGTGGATGTGCCATTTACTAATATCTCTTACTCCTGTTTCACTGCTTTAGCGCTGCAGGAAGCCGAAGCTCGTTTTCGTGAAGTCAAACTTCAAAGGGAAGCCCGAGAGACACAGGAGAGCGAGCGCAAGCCCCCGCCTTACAAGCACATCAAGGTGGCGTGTGGGCGCAGTGAATGGGAGGGCTGCAGCCAGGTGGGGCTGCTGGCGGGAGGAGTCCGAGGCGGGCAGCAGACACTGTCACCATCAAGCATGTGTCCGACTAGGCCAGGGGTTCTGTATGGGAGGTCGCAGCTTGCTTAGGGTGTAAGGCTCAGCTGGTAGCCAGTGCAGGGCTGGAGGCACAGCCCTGGCCAGGCTGCCTGGGGACGAGCCCACCTCCTGGGCCACCCTGTCACCAAGTGCCAGTGACAAGCTGGGAGGAGAAGAGGCCAGCCCGGTCCAGTGCTTAGCCCGAGCCCGAGGCAGGATGATCTTCCCACCTCACACGCAGTGGGAAGGACAGATGTTGGCACACTTGAATACAGGGCCATGTTTACTCCTGGGAACTCAGGGGCCCTGATGGGAAGCCCATGTCCACAGGGCTGCCGGGTGTGGGAAGTGTAGCTGGGCCAGTGCCTCTCAGAGCGGTGGTGCCTCTCAGCCTGGTGCCCAGGCCCTGGCGGTCCCTTGACCCACGTGTGCAGGCTGCCTTCCAGCTACTCGAGGGCTCTGCCTTTGCTTCTGAAATCTGGGCTGCTGTCAGTATTGGTGTGCATAAAGGAAACATTCTCTGTATTAGTCTGTATTTAGTATTATCTTTGGGACAAGTGACCAGGAATGGAGTTTCTGGAACTGGGACAAAGAGTGTAACAATTTCAGGTTCTCAGTGTTTCCAGATTGTTCTGCAGCACTGTACAGCTTAACACCACAGCACGAAAGGGTGTCTCACTGTTTTCCCTTGAGTTACTTGTTTCTCCTTTGGCTTTTCAGTGCTCTCTGCTGCTTTATTGTGTGGTTGTTCTTGTTCCATTAATAAAGTTCAAGTCCACGTGAGCAGAGGTGGGGACCTGTGCTCACCTGGGGGCTTGGTGCAGGTGCAGCCCCAGAAGAGGGCAGGTTGCTCCCGCAGCAGCCTGGCTGGACAAGCGTCGGCTCTCTCCCACAAACAATGACAGAGAAGAGTGTGGGGGTAGGGGCTGCGCTGAGCCCACCTCCTAGAGCTCCTAGCTCAGGGGTGGCCCATCGCAGCCTCTGCTACGAGGAGGCGCTGCTGGGATCTGGGCAAGCATGCAGGGGTCGGAAACTCCCCGTGTAGTCTGAGTCACCCTCCTCTTCCCCTGCAGGTGAATAAGCCTTATGGGAAAGTCCAGATCTATACAGCTGATATTTCTGAAATCCCCAAGTGCAACTGTAAGCCTACAGACGAGAACCCCTGTGGCTTTGATTCGGAGTGTCTGAACAGGATGCTGATGTTTGAGTGCCACCCACAAGTGTGCCCTGCAGGGGAGTTCTGCCAGAACCAGTGCTTCACCAAGCGCCAGTACCCCGAGACCAAGATCGTCAGGACTGATGGCAAAGGATGGGGCCTAGTCGCCAAGCGGGACATCAGGAAGGTGTGCGCCGTGCCCCCGTCCTGCTTCTCAGAGACTGTGGTACAGTGGCTCACTTAGATTTCCTGAGTGTGCTCTAACATCCTGACTGATGTTAGAATGGTTTTGCATAATGATTTCTGAGTTGTTGGAACTGAATATTGTAAAACCTGACACCAGAGACAGCCATCAAAGTGAAACTCATTAACTCCCCTAAATGCATGTTCAGACAGAATCTTGATGCTGCTTTAGGATGTGAAAGATTTGTAAAGGGGCCACTTTACTCCAGTGTACAGCCAGGGTGCTCAGGAGGGCTTGCGTGTGGATGTCAGGAGGCAGCTCCAGCAGGGCTGGCCCTGGGACAGTGGGACCGAGCTGTTGGGAGCCCACGTGGTCCATAAGACAGGCGCAGCCTGCCTCCGTCCTGAGGCGAGCCACCCCGCGTGGCCACCTCGTACAGGGACCGAGGGAAAGTGCTTATTTTGTAGCTCATCCATGCTTGGCTGCAGCCTTGGGCAGCAGCTCAGACCCCAGGTCTGTCGTGGGCTGGTCCCCAGCAGTGGCAGTGGAGGGCAGGCTGCTTGGAAGTGCACACAACTCCAGCAGCCTCGCCCCTCCACTCACCGTACTGTCAAATTCTTCCTGACCCTTCTCTCTTCCGGGAAACTGACCTGCTGGGGTGAGTCATGCGGGAGCATGGAGGGTATAATGCCAGTGTCCCCAGAGACAAGGTGCTGTAGGAAGCAAGGGTCAGGATAATGCTGTTTCAGGGGGAACACCTGGAGGGGCGCCTCAGCCATCTGTACCCCACAGCATAAAGGCATCTGAATTTACTTCCGCTTGCAGGGACTCGGCAAGGCACAGCCCGGCCCAAGTGGTGTGGGGCTCCAGTCCTGGGCAGTGGCCTCAGGCCAGCTCCTTCATGGCGCTCTCTGCCTTGCAGGGCGAGTTCGTGAACGAGTACGTCGGGGAGCTGATTGACGAGGAGGAGTGCATGGCGAGGATCAAACACGCCCACGAGAACGACATCACGCACTTCTACATGCTCACCATCGACAAGGTAACCGAGCCCCGAGGGCTGCCCTGCAGCACGGGACCTGCCCTGCTGAGGCCTGCCTCCCTCATCCCTTTCTTTCAAACGCCTCTGCTTCTCCTCTGAAGCCCAGTGTCTTCTGGCAGTTGCCTGAAGGCCTGAGCCCCTGGGCACAAGAGCACCCTGGGAGCCTTGTGTGTCCCCGACCCACACATGCACACCAAGGGTTGGTGCAAGGGGAAGTACAGGCCAGGGGAGTCACACACCTTCCTGGTCACATCATGGAGCTTCTGGTTGCTTACTGCCTGTCTGGAGCCCAGATCTGTGTGCCGTGCAGAACACAGGTCGGCTGGAGGGGCCAGCACTGAGGAGGGACAGGTGAGGTGGCTCACGTGTGGGGCCGTGGACAAAGGCAGGCACATCTGGGATGCCGTCTGGTCTGTGGCGGCTCCTGGACAGCGGGCATCCTGGATTCCCAGCCACACAGTGGGCAGTCTGACTCTGGGACACAGCCTCTGGTGCCTGAGTGTGGTTTGAGGGGAGGGCACACAGTGCATGCTTCTGCCGCTTCTTGCTTTTTATCTCAGTTTAGCAGAAAAAATGTGGCTATTTTTAAGAGTGAATCAATCATAGTGCTTGAAAACGAGGTAGAAAATGATCACAGACCAAGAAATCTGAGTGACTCCTGGAAGACAGAACCAAGGTGTGAGAATCCTGGGAAAGAAGGCTGTCATGGAAGAAGGGCGGTTCCAGAGGCCCGTGGGATGGTCCCAGAGAGGCTGGCCCCAGGGAAGCCCACCGGACAAGCAGGGGCTCCCAGTCATTGCCAGCTGACTGGTCGTGGGGCCCAGTCCGGTCGATGGAGATACCAGAACCGCTGGGCCTCCTGACGAGATGCTGAATCGTGGTGTCGTGGCTGGGAGCCAGCAGGACATCTCTGGGACAGTGAGGGGCTCCCAGCTGGATAAGGTGAGGGTGCTGAGGCCAGAAATCCTGGTGGAGGGAACACTATGTTCAGGCATCGATGTGGAAGTCCACTGCCAGAGGATCAGGGGCACGTGTGCACCTACATGCATGTGTACGTGTGACATGTGCACACGTAACAGGCGGTAGAGAGGAAGCGAATGGCAGGTGTTGCCAGTTGGTGTATCTGGGTGAGAGGTGTTCTGGTGCTCGCCATGGCTGTGCTCCACTTTCACCTGTAGGTGTGAGATTTTTAAAATGAAAGCACTGGTTAGAAAGATGTGGGTCCTGGACTAGATGTGGGCAGCCTTCCTCCTCTGGGCCCTGTCAGGGCCAAGCCACCAGCACGTTGCTCTCGGGCCCTGGCCACAACAGGTCCCCTGCAGGAGGCAGGGCCTGGCACACCCAGTGGGCAGACAAGCAAGGACCCTGCGCTACACAGTGAAAGAGAAACCAGGAAGACCTGAGTGTGAAGGAAGGAGAACCGGCCACCAGGCCACCGCAGGGTTCTGGCGACTTCGAGCAGGACAGCAGGGAAGGGGGCAGACGGCTCTGCCACACCAGGGCCAGCTCCATAGCCACAGTAGCAGGTACACGTAGGTCCCCAGGGGTCATGGGACATGGGGAAGGTAGGGGCTTGAGTCTGAACCCATGTGGGGACCCCCACAAGCCCAGAGGCCTGGGTGGTGGGCAGTTGGAGCTGAGGTGCCTGTGCAGACCCCTCAGAGGTCAAATGTACCTTCCCTCAGCCATCCTGCTCCAGTTTTGAGTGGAGTGGTGAGGGAGTTATCTTAATAGAAATTGAAACCTTAGGTCTATGCCTTGCTATGTTTTAGTCTTAATTTAAACTACTCATGTGCTTTAAAAAATGCCAAGCTGATCACTTAACATATTAAGTTGGTTCCTGAAATGGAAATTCACTTGGGGCACCTGGTTAAAGCCAAGATAAAGCCCATGATACCTGAGGGACACTTACACAATTCATACCTCACGCATTTCCTGTAAAAACAAAACAAAAATAAAAATGTAAGTCCCACCTAAATGTCTACAAAGCACAACAGAAGATCTTCATAAGTGAGTGGACCCTTCAAACAGAAGCCTTAGCTTCTGTTGAGAACCTGAAGTAGGAAGACCAACTCTGAAAGAAAATATTTTGTAAGCATATTAGAAATGGTTAAAGTCATAAAAGGTTTAGGGATCACAAGAGGAGAGTAAGACTCTGAGGGGCTCTCAGGCAGGTCTGAGCTTTAACACTGGGAGGTACCCTGTAGTCATTGAGGTGAACCCAGCAGTTGGTAAGACAAACCTGGAGGCCACTGAGAAAAGCATCAGAGCAACTGCCACGCTGCTGCAGAGAGGTGGGAGCCCTGTGCAAGCGGCTGACGGACGACAGGATGTTCAGTGGGTGTTCCAGAAGCAGGAGGACACAGGGAGAGGACACACAATAAGGGTCTTCTGGAATGTGTAACGTCTGTCACCTTGCTGAAGAAACTGACCAAGTTTTGAGTGGGATAAATAAAAACAAATGTACACCTAATATGTTGTTTAAAAAAAACCCCAAACCTGTGGGATACCAAAGATTATGAATATTAAAAGCAACAGAGAGAAAAATAGTATGTTCCAGGGAGCAGCTGTTAGAAAGTGAGGCTCCTCGGTGTGTAGGAGCCGGCAGACCCCATGGGGGGCTCTGGGAAGAGGCCCTCAGCCTTGCACGAGTGCCCCGCCACACCATCACTTCTGACGGATGGAGAGATGGCCCATCTGGCCCGTCAGCATGACTTGCCTGAAGGAAATGGTGACTGTGGCACTTCAGGAAGAAGAAAGCTGAATTTCAGAAGGTTAAGTCGAACGTGCCAGAAGGCCAGGTGCAGGATGAACCTGCAGATCTGTAGGCTTGTGTAAACAAGCCACTGTTGTGAGCTTCTCCCACCACTTGTGGAGTGGATGGTGGCTTGGCAGGTGCGTGGGCAGGAAGGGCACTGAATGAGATGGTCACAGAGGCCAGCAGGTCCAGGGTGAGCCTTGTGGGGATGGAGGGCGAGGTTTCCTGAACTTCATGGATTGTCGAGTATGCATATTAAACTACATGGAATGCTACTAAACAAAGAGAAATGGAAGATCTAACTTCCATATCATTAAAGGGTGTAAAGAAATATCAGTCACCCCAGTGGACATGAAGTAGGTGGGGTGAAAAGTACATATTGTCAGTGATCACAATAAACATAAACGGCTTAGTTTCTAAGACTAAGATGTAGATTGGCTAAAACACAGGAATCCAACTGGTAGCTCAGTAACTTACATAATAAAAATAAACCAGGTTGTAAGTAAGTATTAAAAAGTAAGAAACTTAGCAAATCCTAATCCAAGGAAGGATGTTATTGGCTGTACACTACCGGTCAGACGGACGCTGGGAATAGCGCCGCTGGGCAGCTGAGGGCCACTGTGGTGAAGGTGAGGCTCCCTAGTCCTCAGCACCAGGGCAGGGGCCTGGGTGGGTCCTGCCAACCCTCCTCATGGGCCTCAGTCGCGGGGATGGAGGAGACCTGGGGAGACGGTGCTGAATGTGAGCCCACAGCTTGGGAAGATATTACAGGTAGTTCAAAGAAAAGCACCATGGGGGGGGGGGGGACCACAGTGCAGTAACACCTCATCTATAAAACTAAAAACCTATAAACAAGATTCTAGGAGATGGTACCTGATCACTTCCAAAGCTACACCAAACAGTACACAGAGCACATCCTCAGTGGAACTCAGGGGGACACACAGACCCATCAGCCTGAAAAGTCCTCCCCAGGCAACCCGAGAGCCCGCTGAGAACAGGGTGTGTGGATGGCCCATGGGGCAGAGCTTGGCACCCTTAGGCAAGCACCCACCCCTGTGGCGCCTGCCCTCAGTAGAACCGGGAGGCTCAGAAGGGCCAGGAGGGGTCCTGGGAAGCTGTGGTGATAGACCTTGGGAAGGAACATCTTCCAAGAGTGAGGTGGAGACAGGACTCCATGGGCTGAGGGCAAAGAAGGCCTGAGACAGGGAGCCTGGAAACCACCCTGTCCGCCCCAGCTGCTCCAAGAACTCCAAGGATTCCAGAAGGATTATGAGAACCCTGGCCAAGAGCAGCAGGACTTCCCTGTGGGTGGATAAAAGGTGCTGGGGAGATAGTACCACAGAGCAGATGAAAATTATGCCCTAGTCTGCAACATGATTTTCTAAGATGTGAGGAATGAGACCCTGCAAGGCTGAACTAGGAGCTTGGAGGGCTCAGGAATGATGCAGTAGAAGACGGTGGTTTCCAGAGCAAAGCGCACCCCAGGAGTACCTGAGGGCTGAACGAGGTGCCGTGGAGAGGAGCGAAGGGCCTCGAAGGCAGGAGCATAACCCGGGTGGGGGCGGGGCAGGCTGGGAGCGTCTGTACAAACACAGGCCAGACTCGAACCAGAGCCAGCCGGGGGTCACCCGGCTGGGGTTCTGGAACAGGAAGGACAAGTCTGGGTATTGACAGAACACACTGTATTTCAGGGGAGATCATTCAGCGTGGCAGCATCATAAGACCTTACTACAATGACTGGACATAAAGAATCCTTTGGCTAGCCAGACCAACAGACTGCTTATACAGGGAAGAGGATGAGGCTGGCTTGAGGGCGCCTGAGCAGAGGTGCACTGCTGATGGTGAACAAGACTGAATGATCAGCTGGGTGGCTCTTCAGGTGTGAGGGCGACGGAGTACCTGGTCTGAACACAAGGAAACAGAAGGGGCTGGGAAGGGCCAGTCCTCCAGAGGAAGTGAGTCAGGGATGAGGATAGGAGCAGACATGCCAGGTGCCCTTTCTGGAAGACAAGGTGCGAAGAGAGCAGAGTGGGACCCGCTCATGTCTGATGCCTGAGAGTCAGAGCCGACAGGTCAGATGGCAGCTCAAGCGCACTGAAGAAGGAAGGTCAGCTGGGAGGCGATGCCTCTGATAAAACTGGGTTGTGATGGTGGGGGCAGGGAGGAGGGACCTGGCTGATGGCATGATTGGCAGTGACAATGCCCCGCAGTCCTCCTGGAAGAGACAAGGAAGGGGAGGCAGGTGTAAATCTAGGGGGTCTGTGAAAAACAACCAGTAGGAAACATAAAAAGTTCCCAACATAACAGGAAAACTAACCTCAGAGTGAAAGGCTTAAAACCCATATAAACAACAATAGCATTGTGCCCAGCCTGCCAGTCATAGCCGTAAAAAGGAACTGGATTGATTCACTGCTGAGAGATTTCCAGATTGCTTCATAAAGCAAAACTGAAATCTGTTGTATGTAAGGAACAAAGTGACTCTGAAAGGTTAAAAATAAAATTGTGTGTAAAGGTGTACCAGATGAAGTCACATTTTCTATAGTTATGTTTTCTCTCAGACAAGCTAGAATTCCAGCCCTACCACATTCAGGGACCCAGGAGGCCTTACAGTGCCAAGGACCCCACACAGCCAGTGTCTGCAGGGTCCCTCCTGCAGCAAGAAGCCACAGGTGTGGGAGAGGTCAGGAAGGGCCACTGTGCATGGGCCTCTCACAGCCACGGGTGGAGACCATGGACAGACAGCACGGACTAAGCCCTGACTAGGAAGGGAAGCAGGACCGACCAGGATGGAATTAAAGACAAAGTGGACATTCAGAAGTCACGTACAACTAATAATGCCATGTTTTTACAAACACACGAAGTGGTGCCATGTATTTGTCAAGGACACACAACATATTCAAGGTTGACTCACGAGCCCAGGGAAGCCGGGGTGGTGTGAAAAAGTTCTGAGTGAGAAAGAGTTACTATGAAGTTAAGATTCTAGTGTTATCCTATGAGAAAAGTTTGATACACAGTTATCAAGAGTCTGGTAGTGTGTCATCTGCAAACGAATGGGAAAACCATCAGTAAGACAGTGAAGAAACAGGGCATCCACAGCTGAGAAGGGCACATGGCAGAGGAGGGGTGCTGCCTTACTTGCTGCCCGGGAAGCATGATTTGGTGCTGTAGGTGACAAGGACCTGTGGTCCCACTGTCGTCCCAGGAGTGCTCCGGAAGGGAATCTGTGAGCCCCGAGGGGACATGAGATGATGGACTGCAGCAGCTTAAAACATCCGTAGCGGGGCCGGTGGGCATCACTAGGTCTTTATTAAGGAATATTGTGCAGCTGTTAACAGGAACAAAGTTAGGTCATTACATTTATATAGTTACAACAAAAGCACATTCAGATACCATTTCTATTTTAATGAAAGGTGGGAGCACGTAGAGGGAGGCATTGGAGACGGCCTGCCCTGGACAGGAGGCACCCTGGGGGCTGGGTCGCAGAGCAGGGCACCAACCACAGGCAGGTGGCTCAGGCTTGGGGCTCCAGGAGAGGCACGCCCCAAGAGTCTGTGCTCACACGTCTGTGTCCCCTGGGACACAGCTTTGCATGAGCCCGTGACTGGCACGAGTGCCCAATCCCAAGCGCCCTCCTGCCCCATGCACGTCTCACATCGGCTGCTCCCCTCATGGAGCCGGGACCCTCTCTGGTCACACGTGTGGTCTGGAGGCTCTTGGGCTCCCAGTTCCTGTGTTGCTGGGTCACTGCGCCAAAACAGCTGAGTCTCCTCATACCCGGGGTTTTGCAGGTCAGCAGTTGGTTCTGGCACACAAAGGTGGGGCCCCCACGTGCCCACACTTGCAACTCCCACCACCATCCCAGATCACTTTTGTTAGCTGTGCTGCTGCCACGGGGCCAGCCCCTCCCCTCTTGGCCAACAGTCATGTCAAAGTCAGATTTCATGGTTGTTTAATCTGCTTTTCCTCAACTGTTTAAGAATTCGTGCGTCGTCCCTACTCTTGCCCTCGCCCGTCGGGACTCGCCCTGTGGGGATGGTCCGTGTCCTTTGCTCATTTTGGACTTGGGCTTGTCAGCTCCAGTCTGCCAGGGGCTCTGCAGGCCCTGGTGCCGGCCTTCACCATCTGGGCCTACTGTTTCCTCCGGTCCCTCACCTGTCACGGTGCTGGGGGGCGCTCCCCAGGGCTCGGTCCTGCCCTCCATGTGGACCTGACCTGCCCTCCAAGAGCGAGAGAAACAGGACTGGTTTGGGGGTGTCCTGTCCAAGTGGACATGGGAGACCATGGTTTTCAGCACAACACGGGTTGTCTGGCATGTCTCATGATGGTGGGGATTCCCTGTAAGAACTGAGGATAAGAGTTGACCACACATTGAAATGCAGCTTGAAACATGAGCTGTGCCTTACAGGACCGTATAATTGACGCTGGCCCAAAAGGAAACTACTCCCGATTCATGAATCACAGCTGCCAACCCAACTGTGAGACGCTCAAGTGGACGGTGAACGGCGACACGCGGGTGGGCCTGTTTGCGGTGTGTGACATTCCTGCAGGTATGTCACCTCAGCGCCTCCTGTGCGGGCCACCCCAGAGGCTGTGGGTGGAGGTAGGTGGTGATGTGCGAATGTTGTTTGAGCATGTATTTTACAAAGCGAAACTCGACAGTGGTGAAAGAAGTCCAGATGTGGAAACAGCAGTCCATTTTGTGGGCCTGCAAAAGCTCCATGGCTTTATGAAAAGGCCGGTGTTTCCAGCATGGTTTGTCTCCTCCCCAGGGACGGAGCTGACCTTTAACTACAATCTTGACTGTCTGGGTAACGAGAAAACGGTCTGTCGGTGCGGGGCCTCTAACTGCAGCGGGTTCCTTGGGGACAGGCCAAAGGTAAGGCCACCACTCCTGCACCTCTGAGCTCGTATCTGCACTCCAGACACCTGTGAATGTGTCCCTCCAGTGAGCAGGGGTGCCCCCAAGCTGCCGTGAGAGTTGGGGCTCTGCAGGGCATGGGCGAGGGTGGCAGAGGGGGCAGGAAGCCAGGCCCCGCCGCAGCAGGCCTTTCTTGTATGTAGGAAGGTCACATGTGGTCATGAACAAGAGACCCAAGATCATTGTCATTAGGGCATGCTCCCTCCGAAGGCTTTCGGGGAAGGCTCCTTGGCTTCCTCCTGCCTCAGGTCGCTGGCTGTCTTGGCCGCTGCGGGCTCTGCCCCGGCCTCGTGGCTTCTCCTCCTGTGTGTCTGTGTCTCTTCGTAAGCACCTGTCATGATGGATTAAGGGCTCACCCTGCTTCAGTGGGACCTCATCTTAACTGCATCTGCTAATTGCACCTGCGCAGTCCTGTTTACAAATCAGGCTGCACCCCAAGTTTCTGGGGCAGACAGGAAGTCACCCTGTTCCCCGGGACGATAGTCACAGTCTCCGTGTGCTTCCTGGGACCCAAGCCTGAGAACAGCAGGTCCTACAGACTTCAGTGCAGCAGGAGCCTCTGCAGTGGCGCTGCTCTGACCCTGAGAATAATCTCGCTTGTTGTGTTGGTCTTGACACTTGAGGAAACCTAAGCAGAACGGACTGAGGTGCACCCTGTAGGGCAGGAGCTGCTCACTGGCCATATGACCAATTAGCACATCTGGAGGCCCACGTGGATGGCCGCAGCTGGGGACATTGTTGCAGGAGGCTTTCAGCAAAACCTGTTTTATTTTCTACATCCAGTTTTCTTAGGTTCAGTAAAATAGCAGGGTGTCTGCAGAGCAATCCCGCTGAGCCCTTCCCCTTCCCCGTTTGAACGGTCACTTCCTCGCTTCAGATGTCAGGACCTCTCCGGAGATTCTACAGTTGCTGTACCGTTTTCACTTGGGCTCTTTCAACCTCTGTACAGGGTGCTTTTCATTGTTGCTTCAGTCCATGCAGTCCTCATAAGTGAGCTGTTTCTAATGCTTCGTTCTAGACCTCGACAGGGCTTTCTTCGGAGGAAAAGGCCAGAAAGACCCGGAAGAAGCCCAGAAGGCGCAGGACCAAGGGCGACGGGAAGAAGTCGGAGGACGAGTGCTTCCGCTGCGGCGACGGCGGCCAGCTGGTGCTGTGTGACCGCAAGCTGTGCACCAAGGCCTACCACCTGTCATGCCTGGGCCTGGGCAAGCGGCCCTTCGGTGGGTGCTCGGGCCTGGCTGTACCCCCTCATGCAGACCCGTTGCTGACGCAGGCAGGGAGCCCCTGCCCGGGGTGAGGCTCGGCATCCGTGGCTGGGGAGCCAGCTGGAGGGGCTCAGGCAGCAGCCCCAGGCCCGGAGGCCTCGTCCCCAGGCCGATCCCTGCTCAGGGCTGGGCCCAGAAGCTGGGCAGGGCCTGTGGTGTGGGAGAAGGGGGTGGTTGGAGCAGACCTTTCCCAGCCCACTCGCTGCCTGGACCCAGGGAGGGGAAGGGAGGGGCAGGGTGCTGTCCTCAGAGGTGGTACTTCTGTCTCAAGACGAGAGCATGGGCTCTGCCTGCTAGCGCCTCATTTCAGAGGGCGGGCAGGCATTTGTGGGAAGTTAACTATGAACATTACTTACAAATTAAGTGTAATATTCATCTTTGAAGAAAAACTAAGAGGTTCCTACTGAAAGACAAACTGAAAAGGTATAGATGTTTAGCTGTTAAAAAAAATACATTTCATATGGTAAAAGGTGACGACAAAGCAAGGTTTCACAAATGTTAAAAAACAAACAAACAAACGCTTAGAGTGGATGTTAGTCCCCCTAACCTCCCGCTGGACGCCAGCGCCCAGCAGACAGTCCAGGCTGCAGCCAGGTCAGCAGAGGGGCCGGCGCAGCAGACGCCCAGTGAGCTGCCCGTGCCCCAGTCCTGCTTCTCGTGAGGTCTGGACAGGTGAATGGACAGCAGTCTCGTGTTCGTTTTCGTGTCTCCCCGACTGGGTAGCTTTAGGGTGTTTCAGCCACGGGTGGTGGCGGCCGTCTGCCACGGGCTGCTGCTCACATTCTGTCTCCTTGCAGGGAAGTGGGAGTGTCCATGGCATCACTGCGATGTGTGTGGCAGGCCATCCACTTCATTTTGCCACTTTTGCCCCAATTCGTTTTGCAAGGAGCACCAAGATGGGATGGCCTTCAGCTCCACCCAGGACGGGCGTTGGTACTGCTGCGAGCATGACCCAGGGGCAGAGCCCGTCCACAGCGCCAGCACCGAGAAGTGCCTGGAGCCAAAGGGGAGGCGGCGGCGCCGGCGGCGCAGGCGGGTCACAGAAGGCAAATAGCACCAGGTACAAGCCTGGCTGCACGCCAGCCCGCGGCATGAGCTGCCCAGAGGACCCAGCTGGAAGCCACACACCAGCCTAGGCCTCCCTGGGTGAGCGCCTCCCCCCACCGAGCCACCTCCGCAGCCCCGCTGCGTCTGCACTGACGGCCATCTGCGCCCCGCGGCTCAGAAGGTTCCAGGACAAACTAGCCTTACTACACAGCATTACCGCTACACTTGAATTTCTACGAATGTCAAGGCTCCCTCCTGCTCTGTTTTTTTAGGTTAAAGTTATGCTTGAAAATTAATTGGCGTATGAAATGTTTTTATGTCACCTGAAATGTAGGAAGTAGTGTTTGTGCTTAAGGATCACTGTTATCTCTGCCCTTAGCAATGTTACTCAGCCTGCTCACCTGCTGTCACTCAGGAGACCAGGGTAGGGCCTGGGCAAGACTCAGACCTGGATTCCTTGGAGACCATGATTTTGACCATTATTTCACTCTTTAAGAAACAGTTACCTGCTTTTCTGTACTAATGTGAAACCCTTTCTCATGATGCTCCTTTCCATCTGGTGAGAAGCTGGCCCCAGGAACCATGATAGTGAGAGTGGTGTGAACTTTCCCCCATAGTTGCTCTCTGGACGGATCTGAACTAAGTGCCAGCAGGCTGGCCTTGCACACAGAGGGTCGCGCTGAGCCACCTTTCCCTCTGAGGCTGGCCACATCTCCTGAGCACTAGGTTCTTACCAGCATTTGGGGGAAGACTGTGTATATTTTTTTCACTTGCCTTTTTACCAGTTTCTTGCTTTTATCCTCAATATATTTTTTGCTTAACTTGTTTTACAAATTAAATTACCACTGGCTGCAGTGTACTCACTGATGCAACCCTGAGTTCTCACAGAGTAGGGGAGGGGGAGGGGGCACTGACCCCGTGGAGTGCCCCGGAGGCGGTCACTTGGGAACAATGGTTTTGTGTGGTGTGCCACCCTGCACACCTGAGAGAGAATGGCCAGCAGGGCATGGCCAGGTTCCCCTTGGGACCTAGAGCATGTGGGAAATGTGTTTTCCCAGAAAATGTCCTTCTCAAGGGCTGGAGAGAGACTCCCAAGTGAGGACTTTTGCCACTTCATCCTGCTTTGTGAGTCTATCGGTGGAAACCTGGCCAGACCTGCCCGTAGGCTCTGGTCTTGTGCCGCACTTCTGGGAAGGACTTAGCTCTGTGAAACTAGATCTTCTCTTCGGGAATTCTCTTCAGCCTGGGAAGTTGGGAGCGCACCTGAGAAAGTGGGGCACACCAGCCGGGGGCCCAGGCACACGGGGAGGAGGGTGCAGAGGGCTAGGCACGCTTTCTCAGCTGCTCCCTAGCAGAATTCTAGTAGTGCCCCTGCCGCGAGAAGCATGCTCACAACCATTTGCAGACACGGCCCTCAGCCTGTCCTCGGTGTTGTCCCATCGCCTGGCAGAATTGCTGGGTGTGCACGGACCTGAGGCCCTCCCCCCACCTACTGCTCCTCCTTGGCTTTGTGGCCAAGTGCTCTGGGAGCGCTCCCTGCCTGTGGCCATCCCATCAGGACCCTGGAAACAGTGACCACACCTAAGACCAAATGGAAGGACAAGAGGCCCGTCACCTGCTGACAGCTCATGCGTTAAGGGGCTCACCTCTCTGTGGAAACACGCCTGCTGGATAAGACCCAGGAACTACGGAGTATTGGTTTGGAACTCTGATTTCTCTCAAGTTAAGAAAATGCTCGAATGGTTTATAGATTTATGCTCCTGGGCCCTAAACTTACAAGGCTGTTCCAGCAGTGGGCCTGCAGAGGCCGGGCAGCACCCTGCACCTGCCTGGTTTGGGTCTGGGCCAAGAGGCACCCAAGGCCTGGCAGAGGCGTGCTGCAACGGCTGTGGCCCTGGCTCTTCAGGGCTGAGGGCCCTGGCACAGGCCAGTGTTGTCACTTGTCCTTTCCTACCAGCTGAGGGATGTATCCATCAGTCAGACATCAGATTGGTTTTGCAGTGCACCTTGGGGAGCAGATTAATTTATTTTTGTTTGACAATAGTAAAATCTTGTGATTTTTGAGTCACTTTGATATTTCCAAATTCCTTTACTATCTTTCTGAAGCAAATACTGGAAAAATTACTCTAAATGTGGTTGCCCTAATGAGCAAACACTAACTTGAGAACCTCTAGAAAGCCCATTTATCAATCTGTGCAGGACAGGCCTTTGGAACAGAAGCTGAGCTTGAAGGGCTTTCTGCAACCGTGGGGCACAGCCCTGCCTGTGGCCTCAGTGGGGAGGCTGCGGTGTCAGCTGCCTCGGGGCCTGGCCTCTGTGGCCATCAGCTCAGCCTTTTGTCTCTCTGAGAAGCAGACACAAAACAAGAACTACCCAAACACCCCGGGACTTCTTGACATTGGGAGAGACTAGGGCCTGCACCCAAAACTGCACCCGCGCCGGCACTGACCTCTGGGGATGTGGGCGCCGCTCACACTGTGCAGGTCACAGGGATGTGTCCAGCTCGGCGGTCCTCAAGTGCGACCGCTGCATGGAGAGGCCTGGCACCCACGTGCATGGAAAGCACGTTTGTCCTGTCCTCCAAGGAGCTGTGTGGGCACCCAGCCTCGCCCGTTTCCCAGGCCCCACACACTCAGGGCTGCGCTTCTGGCACCTTCGAAGTATTTATCTTGACACAGAAACCGTTATGTGTGCAGTGCCCATCTTCCAGAGCTACCTGATTGTCAGGAATTAAAGACAAGCCTGTTTTAATGAAAGTTAATGGAAACACCTGTCAGTTGCCAGATTCTTAATCCTGAGAAGTCTCTCACAAATGTTAGGAAAGTGATGTCCAGGGGTGTCCCAGTGTCCACTATACCCCGAGCAAGTGTGAAATTGCCCTGTCAGAAATTAACTATGAACATGCCTATTGGCGCCTAAACGTCACACAGTATGAGGCCAGGCTCCTTTTTGGAATACTGGGCGCTCTCAGCAGTTCTGATGGACTTACAAAGACTTGGAACCTACTTTGGGGGCAGGGATGCTGAAATGTAGATTGGAGAATTGCCAGCTGGGACAAAGTAGCATTTAAAGCGGGAAGTTGTGTTTGGAAAATTGTGTATGAGTATTTTTGTATTAAAAACACTTTAAAGGCTTTTTTTCTTAAACTTATTTTGTATGGGATTGCACTTTGAAATTCTGGGCTTCTTTCCACTTTTCCAGTCACTCTGAATTTGACACCCCCTTTGGGGCAGGGCTCCTGTCCTTAGACCCCATTAGGCTTCAGACTTACTGAGGGAGGCTAGTGGCTGCAGGAAGTATATATGTAACAGATACCGGAAATATTAAATATAGTTCTCATTTTGGAAGTTTTCAAAGAGTATCTGGCTCCCAAATCCCCACGGAAGGTGAAGTGGTCAGGAGGGGGCCTGATGGCCATTCCCAGCCCTGCAGGTGGCCAAGCTCCAAGCCCTCCTTCCCCTCCAACACCACCTTGGACTGGGTGCCCCTGTGCTGCGCCGCCACCAGCTGCCCTGAGGGCTGTGGCTGTGGAGCAGAGAATAAGCTGGCTCACAACACAGCTCCGGGCTTTCTTTAGAAAAGCTGGACTTTTAATTTGTTTCTTACAATGAGCACAGGGGCCCAAAGTCTGAAATGCTCCCAGCTGCACGAAAGGCAACTAGGAGACCCACAGGTGGTGACTGGGCCTGGCGGGTGGCCGCCCTGCACTCAGCTGCGCCAGGGGCCACTCTGGTCCCCTCCACATCGGGGTCAGAGAGCACTGCACTAGCAGAGAAGGGCCCACCTCACGGTCAGTCAGTGGGATTCAAGAAAAAATTTAAAAAGATAAAAGTCTAACAGGCAGAGCTGCTAAAACTCAGAAGTTATTTCTTTTTTGGTAACATTGAAAAATGTAATATTGAATCCAAAAGTATCTTAAATCACACAAAAGGGAACCCATGTTAAAATGTAAATATAAGTCCAAACCACCCCAGAGAAAAGCATCTGAAGCTTAAGTGGGCCGGGCTGAGACACACTGGAGGCCGGTGGCCCAGGAGGCCAGCAGAGTGGAGTCCCTCGGGGCCCAGGGCAGGCTGGCAGCGCCTAGGACACGTTGGCCATGGGCTTGTACTTCTTGAAGCGGGTCCACTGGCCCGTGGCGTAGTTCATCTCGAACACTGTGTCCACTAGCATGGTGGTGCTGCCCTGGCCGTCTGACTTGGGCAGGTCCTCTGTGTGCTCGCTGAGCTTGATCTGGATCACGTCACCCTGCTCCTGGCACGGGTTCTCTGCAGAGGGCAGGGGCTGCTAGGCAGGGTGCCCGGGGCCAGGGAGCCCCCTCCCCGCAGGGCCAGCACCCCCACCCACCGGGCCCACACAGACGCACCTCGGGAGCCCGCCATGAAGCCCAGGATGAGGGCCTTCTCAGGCCGCGTGACTTTGTTGGCCGTCTTGAACATCTCCTGGGCAGCGAACATCTGCTCCCTCTGCAGGTGGGAGAGCCGGTGTAGGTGTGGGGCCCACTGGCAGACCCTGCTTCCACCTGGGGGCCCACGGCAGACACAGCCAGCCCCACCTACCGTTAGGGACAGGTTTTTCTTGGGCTGCGGTTGGGCAGGTGGCTGGGCCTGTGGGGCCACCATGGCCACAGGGGGCGTCTGCGTGGGGAGGGCGGCAGCTGGAGGTGTGGTGGGCGTCAGGGGCGAGGCGGGTGGTGCAGGCGCAGCAGGGCCGCTGTTGTACATGGGCGCCCTCTGCTTGAACTGCGACGGCAGCGCAGGGCTTGGGGCTCGGGCCTCCTCAGGCGGCCGGCTGGCCTGCAGGCTGGCTTCCCGGGAAGATGAGGCTGCAGGCACAGGGAGGAGGATGGGGGGCCAGCAGAGCCAGGAGGCCCCCTCACACTCTGCACACGCTCTCCACGCCACTTGCCAGGCCCTGACTACCAACCTGGTCCTGCCCTGGGGCTCACACACCACTGGCTCCCATGACCCCACATGTCCTCAAGCCGTGGGTCTGCACTCCCAGGCGCAAGAACCATGGGCACCATGTGCAGCTGGGTGGTGGGCACAAGGTCTCTGGCCTTTCCAGACTGTCAAGACAGGATGCCTGGCCTGGGGGCCGCTTCCCTTCCCCGCCCCGCCCGGGACACCGGGGAGAAGAAAGGACGTCTGTGTCCCCCAGCCCAGGAGGTCCTCTGGCTGCTGCCTCCCTGGGGCCAAGCTCCTGGTGGGCAAAGCCGAGTCCAAGGGCATAGAAGCCTAGGAGCAGAATCCACTAACTAGAGTCTACCCTTTCTTCAGATACCTTCCTCCCAAAACTCCGGGGCTGCAGGGACCCCTGCACACCAAGGTCCTGCCGCCACAGCAACTGCCAACTGCTTCCAAAGTGGGGCTCCCCCCGGGAGGGCAAAGCAGGCAGAAACTGGGACTCATTTCCTGAACCTTTTGCTGGCCAGAGAAGACAGGAGAGGTGTCCTGACACCTGAGGAAGCGCCATGTGGGCGAGTCCAGAGGAGGTGCTGTCCCCCCACCACAGGCAGGAGCAATCCTGGTGGGCACAGGCGAGGGGCCTCGGGCAGACTCCAGCCCACGGCCACGGCTCACCTGGAGAGGTCTCGGAGCTGGGGATGTACGAGGAGGCAGGCACCACGCTGGGCGTAGCAGGCAGGTAGCTTGTGGAAGGCAGTGCAGGCTCACTGTTCAAGGCCCCGAGTTTCTAGAAGACAGGGTTCACAGTCCCTCCCAGAAGAGGGTCCCTCTGACGCTGAGCTGGGCTCGCCTCTCCCCACGGCCACACATGCCCCCCATGCCCAGCAGCTGGAAACCGGGGTCAGGCCCTGCACCCTGCCTGGAGCCGCCTCAGCAGAGGAGGAAGGCGGGCTGCTCCTGTTTGGTTAAGGAACCTCCCAAACCAGTTGTTTGAGGAAAGAAAGCCCAAGAACATATTTTCTTACCACAAAAACACAAAAGGAAGACGTGCTCAGTAGGAGAAAATGAGAAGACACAGCCATACAATAGGAGGAAAGTGATCTGTCCCCCAGCAACGACGGCTGTCCCCAGGCCTTCCTCAGGCCCCGCCAGCCAACACACCACCATGAGCTGCCTATGCCGCCTGAGCCCCAATACACAGAGGTCTGAGCCACGGGCACCTCGCCGGCGAGGCGCCATATCTGACAGTCACAGCCTGCCCGCCCTCGGGCCTGCACAGCCGGCAGCGCCATCCCTACTGGGCAGCGGCCACAATTCCCTCCTGCGAGCGCTGGTGTGCACCCGCGTTCCAGACCCCAGCGGGTGCCCAGCTTAGGGCCGAGGGCAGCGCCGCCTCTCACGACCACGCGCATCCATCCATCCATCCGCACGCATGCACACACACACTTGCGTGTATCCTCCGAGACAGCACCTTTTAGTGACTGCCTCTTGGAACGAGGGCGCACGTGCGGGCCATGCTAACGCCCTACCTGTGTGGACACCAGGCCAGCCGCGTAGTCTGGGGTGGTGTTCTCGATGACTGTCTCCTCCTTGGCTGGCTTTTCCACCACTTCTGCATCTGTTGACACAGTGGGGTCCTCGTCTGCTCCTGGCTTCGGCCCACCCCATGAAGAGGCCTGACAGACAGCCCCCTGGAAGGTGCGCATCACTGCCCTGGACTAGCCAGACAGGCCAGAAGCATGACACCAGCGTGCACCTCACACATGGCCTCCAGGCCAAGGAAAGGAGCCCTTAGGAAAGGGCTGCCACGTGGGGCCCCCGCTCCTCCTTTGAGGTGAGAGCCGGTCAGGAGGCCCAGCCTCCACAAGCCAGTGGCCTTGGGGCGCTGGACTCAAGCCCAAGGTCCCCTCTGGTGCGGACTCTGAGGGCAGGTCTGGACACGCACCCAAGGTCTTCCTTCTCCTCTTTGCCTCTCGGCCAGCACCGACTGCATCCAGCTCAGAGATGTCCAGCAGCTGCCCAAACAGATGCGAGGCCGGCGTCAGCTGCAGTGTGAGCCGTGCTGAGGCCAGCCCTGCAGGGGTGATGTGGACGGGATGCCCACCTTCACTCCCCTCTCCTTCCGCAGGGGTGTCCTTGAAGGCGGGATGGGGGTCCGGTTCCCGGCGGGGCTGAAGACACTGGGGGCGGTGGGGCTTCGGAAGGGTGCCTGCTTCGGAATGCCTCTGAGCGGGGCTGCCAGGAGGACGGCGGCGGTCAGGGGCTGCCCCGGCACCACACACATGACCCCACCTCCCTGTGGCCAAGCACTTGGGCACTGACTGGACGGAAAGGGCACAGGAAGTGATGACGTCATAGCCAACCCATGACATTTTTGCCAAAAGCCTGAACAAAAAAATGGTGTCACATCTGCAGTCGTCCATCAGCACTGACAGCCACAGCCCCTGCTTCCTCTCACATCCCTTGGTGAGAACGGGTTTGTCATGAGCTGGATGCCCTGCCCCGCGGCCAGCATCGCCACCGGCCTCCCCAAAGCCGGGTCCCGAGTCCATCAGAGAGAGTCGCCTGACCCACAGGGATGGCGGCTCCTCCGGCACAGGGCCCGGCCCCTCCCCAGGGCCGCCACCCCGACCTCACACCCTGGACTGGGTGCACACAGTCCCTCCGCGGCAAGGCCAGCATGGGCGGAGCAGCGCCCTGGAGCGCTAGGCTGGCCACTGGGTCAAGGACACAGTCACCGCCCACCCTCAGGGCGCCTCAGCAGCCAGCGGAGAGACGGGGAGAAGGAGCCCTCAGGGTGGGAGGCGCAGGGCCGAGGGGCCCCGTCCACCTGATGGGCGTCCCAGGCCACCTGGGAGGACAGTCTGGTCCTGCGCAGCGACGTCGGCTGACACCCAGAGGGCAGGGCTGGGGATGGGCATGTGACCAGTGGCAGCTGGGCCCCACATGGGAACCCCACACGGCTGACCTTTGGCTCCAAGGGGCACGGCATCTGAGTTTCCAGGGAACCTGCCCCCTGCCATCTGGTGGGCCCTGGGCCTTGGCAGTAAGCGGTGTGGCAGGAGGGCAGGGACGTGGGACTCGGTGGGACTGCGTCCTGCCCTCTGCGCTGCTTGCCCCAGCGCCCTTGGAAATAACCTCCAGGGCAACACTTTTCCCCGTCATAAATACCTGTTCTGCTTACAGCAGGCAGTCCCCATCAGACGGGTACCAAGGCCCACGAGGAGCTGCAGCTGGGAGCACGGGGGGAACACGGGGGAGCAGGGGCTGTGGGAGGACTGGGGTAGGCATGGCCACCCCAGGCCGCTGCAGGCGGGAGAGGGACAAAAACTAGTATTTTCCTCAAATTCTGGCTTTTATCTCAGCACATTCCAGGTCTCCCTAAGCAGATGCTTCCCATCTCACACATGCTCACTAAGGGACTGGAAGGACCTCCAGGGCCTGCTGCAAGGTGCAGCCGGTGAGGAGCCCTGCAGCCCGGCATGCCGGCTCCCGAGCGGGGGCCCAGGGCAGCGGGCATGGCCTTACTTGCGGTGTCCATCTTGCGGAGCAGTCCCCGGCCCTTGGCGTGGAAGGGCGCCCCTGCAGTCCTCTTCAGCTGCTGGGCCGTCTCGGTCGCTGTAAGCAGAAGGCTGCCTGTGTCAGTCAGCGCAACGACACATACCTTGGACCGCACATGAATTCTGCAACTAGCCCAACTTCCACAGAAGCAGGAGCTGTGAGTGTGGCCCCAGGCAGCCCCGGGGGCGCATCCTCGTCTGTGGTCATCAGCACAGTGCAGCCCCCACCGCAGACGTATAAACACAGGAAAGGAACGAGAGTTCCCCGCCAGGGCCCGGCGAGGCCTGGGCAGCAGCAGGCGGAAGGACAGCACGGAGGGGTCCGAAGCGCAGGCTGAGTCCTGCTGGCTCCGCAAAGCCACAGAGCAGCTACTGGCCGCAGAACACTGTCCATTTTGAACCAGGAAGCACGATGCCTACTGGGTTTTGTTCAGAGTTTTTGAAAACAGGGTGTTATGCTTGTTATTAACAACAATTCCATAACCATTCAAAATAAAACAGTTCCCTGAAATCGTTAGTATTTGGTTGAAGGAATCTATTTCCCAGCAAATCTCTCCCACACACATTTAAGTGCCACTATCTGAGAAAACGTTAAGTGAAAGGACCAAAAATCCTCACAGCCAAACTAAGAGTGTCTGCACTCCCACATGGCGGAGCCCAGCGAGCGAGGACCCGACCTTTCAAAGCCTCAAGGCCACCGCGCATCACTGCCTGACTCAGTGACACTGAGTTTTGCTTCATTTTTTTAACAAATTACAGGCATTTTGCCCTGAAAGTTCTGAAGTTTCTAAAGCAGATTTTTAGGACAGTTTAGCATAATAAATACATTTCAAAAAAAAAAACCCAAAACTTTGCGTAGAACCCGGTTTTGAGAAAGCAGTTTCTGTACCATAAACTCTAGACGACTCGCACTATAAAAGCCGCAGAACGGGAGGACACAGAGCCAGGCCCGCAGGGACACACTCACATTTCTGCAGCAGCTCTGCCCGCAGCGTGGCGCTCTTCGGTTTCCTCTTCAGCTGGAAGTGCTTCACGGGAGGAGTGAGGGGCCCGGCGAGGGTCGTCAGCGCGCTTTTGTTCAGGTACTGGCACTCCAGCGGCAGCATGGCCGACGCCTCACACTCGCCCACTGCTCGGTTCAGAACCAACACAGCGCGTCAAGAGGTGCCCGGTTCCCAGGCCGTGATCTTCACGGCGAATATGCAAAGAGGACTCAAAAGGCAGCTTCCTACCAGAGTCGTGGACCTTCTGCTTCATGTTCAAATCAGAAGCGAGACCCACGAGAATGGTGCCCAGTGTCTCTGCCCTGCCACCACGCGGCCATCAAGGCACTGACATGGGCGGGGCCGAGGAGAGGCAGCCCAGCTGTGAGGCGGGCTCACAGAAGCCCTGAGCCCCATCCTGGTCTCAGCTGGGCTCTGGGTTGGGAGCCTCAGGCACCAGGGGATGTCAGGGCAGCTATTGTGGAGGTGTCTCATGCGTTGAGAGAGCACCAGACAGCTTTGTGGAATTGCCCCAAACAGGTCCGCCTGCCCACCCAGCAGTCAGACTCGGGGGAGAGCCCTGGGGGAGGCACACTCACCGACCCTGGCCTGGGCCCCCATTCTCAGCCCCATGACTAGGCACCCTTCTGCCCAAGAGATGTCACCCAGTGGGTGTGGACCCTCTTTAAGCTGACCAGCAGCACAGACACTGCAGGTCTGCTCCGAGTGCTCTGGATGCAGCTCTGTAGTGTGTGTGCAGCTACACATCGAGCGAGACACGCCGGTCACCTCCTAGGGGAAAAGATGTTGGGAGCCACCAGGGGGTGGCCAGGCCACTGGGTCTGCAGGACAGGGCACAGGCTCTGCCTGCCGATTCCCATCCTCCGAACTAGAGGAATCTGGATCCAGCTCATGTTCTAAACTGAACTGCCGATATTTTCGACACACATCTCTGAGCATCGACTGTGCCAGGCATCATTCTATGCTCTGGAGGTCCAACCTGGAGGCAGAGTCCATGCCCTCAGGAAGCTGAGCGGGGAGAGAGTGCTGATCATGAAAGTAAGTGCACATTTCAGATAAAGCAAGGGCAGCATGAAGAGGGACCAAGGGGCTGCTGTAAAAGGCCGGACGGCAGCTGACAAAGTGGGGTGACGGCACTGCGGCTAAGCACACGGCCCAGTACAGACCCACACTCAAGTGAAACTCCTTCTGGAGGAGACGATTCAAAGGCAGGCCTCTTTCCCACCTCCCAGCACAGACCAAATGGGCGTGACATACCCTTTTCTCTAAGTTCTCCTAAAATATCTTGAACGTTGGGATTCTGCTCTTCAAGATCAAGGTTAAGTGAGCCTGTGTCAGGAAAGGACTTCAGGATGTCAGCAACCATGAGAACCCAGGGGTCTGAGTCCAGGGTGGCCAGCTGGATGATCTCCGCCAGGGCGCCCTTCATCTGCCGAGAATGGAGGGATGGCGGCCCTGAGTGGGATGCCAGCTGCCCCGCTGCCCCAGCCCCACCCTGCCCCGCGTGGGAGCCCATCACCTGAGAATGACCTACTCAGCCACCTCACCTCTGAGCATGACTGGAACTGTGCAGAGGGAGCCCCTGCTCACCCTGCCCGAGCTTCTGGGGACACATAAGTGTCCAACCTCTGCAGCCAGCGTCCCCACTCCCCACCCCACCCACCTTCACAGGGACTGTGGGCTCCCTCATCCTCAGTGACCCCACCCCCAGGCTGCCCCACTTCCCCTGGTCGCCACAGCTTCTGCCACGTTGCCATGCTTGCTGGATCTAGCCCCCTCCCTCGGCCTGTTGCCCACCCTCTGCAGGGGCAGCCACACCTCCCCACAGCCTCCCAGATGGCGCCAGGCAGCACTCAGCCTCCTTGTGTGCAGACCCCGCAGGCCAGGGAAGGCCATCCAAACCAGCCACACGGCCCAGCTCCCACCTTCTCTGGATGCATGTCGCCAGGCTGCCATGGCCTCCATTTAGGAGACCTGATGATGGGGCCCCTGGGGCACGGAGAGCTGGGCCCAGGCAGGTGGCCCTGATGTGCTCAGCTAAGGACTGGGGTCTCAGCCACCTGGGGGGGCAGCACAGAGCCCTGTGCCTCCCTGGGGGGCTGGCTTCAGCAGGCTGGGACTCAAGGTGGCAGAAGGTGAGGCGACCAGGGCCCCATGCTCCCCTCTCTCCTGGGTACAGGGGAGAGGCTGCACGGACTAGTGCCCTAGAGGACCAGGGTGACATGGGCCGAGGGAGCTGGCACCCCCCCATGGCCCCCCAATACCAGTGTGTGCCAGCTCCTCTGACAGGTGCAAACAAGGCGGGCAGCCGCCACCGTCGGACCTGAGCCACTGGGGCCGCGACCACTGTGTCCAGGCTGAACCCCCAACAAGCCCTGACTCCCGCCCCTGGCGCCCAAGCTCTGTCCCAAGAGGTCCTGTCACCTACAAACTGGCGCCTCCAGCCCTGCTCAGGTGGCTCTAGAGCTTCCAGAGACACAGACTGGACTCCTCAGGAGGCAGGGACCCCTGACCGGCCTGAAGAGGCCACGCTGGCCGCCGCTTTGGCCCACCCCCTCCTCTCAGGATCGGGCCAGAGCTGGGCAGGTGCAGGGGTGTGTGGGCCCTGCCAGGATGGGCCCCTCTCTGCCAGCTGTAGTCCACCAGACCCACACCACACCCTGTGCCCAGCCGGTCGCCCCGATTCAGAAAGGCCACCTCTGCAAATAGGGGGAAGTATGTTCTTTTGATATGTGGCAAAAATGGAAAACATTTACTTTTTAACACCGGTGGTGGGGAGCTTTTTGTTGTTGTTATAGAAGGTCCTGTCTCAGCCTCCCCTTTTACTCAGCTAAGCATAAGCTCTGTTCTACATTACAAAGGCACAGAATGAAAAATTAATTTTATCTGTCATTTACTCTACAATGAATTAGTGGCAAAAATGTGGCTCAGTAAAGAGGGCAGGTTCCACCCTCGGCAACCACCCCAAAGCAGTGGGAACAACACCCACGGGGAGACAGAGACACTGCCTGAGGACACACAGACGCCTCACCCCGGATGGCAACGCAGACCAGAGAGGCTGCAAACGCAATGGGGCCCAACAGGGCCGGCGCACCCCACTTGCCTCAGGAGACCAGAATCACAAAGGTGGGCTGTGTTGGCAAAGTGGGGAAGAAACTGAAGCCCTGGCTCCAGTTCCAGGCACTGTTGATGCGGAGGTCGCCCAGGAAACCAGGCGGGCGCTTCCACTGAAAGACAAACCACGTGACCAGCAAGCCCACTCTGCGTGCAGTCCCCAAACAACTGAAAACACGGGTCCACCCAAATACCTGTATGTGAATGGCCTGATGCCTAACAGCCCGAGGCCCTCCCCTGCTGAGCAACCAACAAGGTGCGCTCCGCCCGAAGTCCTGACACAGGCCTCGGCACCAAGAGACCGAGACGACGTGAGGCTCTGCGGAAGAAGCCGGTCACAGAAGAGCACAGAGTGGATGGGGCACCGCACCACACAAAACATCTGGAGTGGAAAATTCCACAGATACAGGGGGCAGAGGATGGCTTCTGGGAGCTGGGGGCGGGGAGGGTGACTGCTCATGGAGGCAGGTTACTGAGCGACGAAAACATTCTGGCACCAGAGTGGCGACTGCATGACATAAATATACCAAAACCACTCAATTGTACACTTTGAAAGAACAAATCCCACGTGAATATAACAATGTGAAAAATTTTGAGGGGAAAAGTGGGTGAGGGAGTGCCAAGAGGGCCCCCCTAGGCACACCCAGCGCACGGGGAGTGTCCTTGACCCTGGGTAGGCACAGCGTCCCCAGAGGTCAGAAGTTTGAGTGCCCAAGAACCACAGCTGAGTTTGCTCTGGAGGACGCCTGGCAGGAAGTCGGCAGGGACAGGGCCTGCACGGGCACAGCCCTGCTGAGCCAACCTGGGCAGGGCAGGGACAAAGGAAGGCCTGTGTCCAAGGGACAGCTGCTGTCACCTGGAAATGGCTCTGACCCTCCTTGACGTGAAGCTCCTTAGAAGAGCCACAGCAGAAAGCACCTGCTTCAGTCAAAAGGAGTCACGACCATAAAAGGAACCAGGAGAGGAACAAGATAAATCAAAGAGCAAAAGCCAATGGTCATCAGACAGATGCTTCTGCAGAGCACACGACGCTCTGACCAGTTACAAGGCCACAGACTTTTAAAACTCTCCAAAACAAGGACAAAAGGCGGAGAAATGAGCTCAAGACCCAGGAAGCTGACAGGAGGCGACAGAGACAGCAGGTAAGACCAGGCCCGGAAATACACTCTGCAGTGACAAGGAGTCCGCGAAGGCTGGGAGACGGCGCTGGGTGCAGCACTCTCAGCCCACGGAGCCGGGCGCTCTCCCCAGCACAGCTGCAGGTCCGGGGTGACTGCTCAGCTTCCAGAAAGATTATCTTCAGATAACTGAAAAACAGAATTCTAAACTTCTTATAAGATTGTTTAAGAACATTTCTCTTAGGAGAAAAAAAACATTTAAAAAAAAATTAAATTTGCCAGATGTTAAGATGTACTAAGTGCTTATGATTAGATGCCTTCCCTGACTCTCACTTTATTCCCAAATAAACTTTATATATAGATCAGATTTCAATTTGAAAAATAAGGCCATGAAACTACTAGAAGAAACCATAGAAATCTTTATCTTACGATTGTTAAGTGAGAAAGGCCTCAGAAGTATGATTCTAAACCAAGGACCATAAAAGACAAGAATCTGGCTTTTACCACACACATTTTTTTTGCATGGAAAAATACAAGGAACTGCAAAGCCTACAAATGAAAATTTTTTAAATGACAAACTGGGGAAAAAAATACTTGCAACTCCTACCAGACAATTACACACACACACACACACACACACACACACACAAAGGGGATTCTGCAAGTCAACAGGAAAAAGGTTATCATTAGAAAAATGATTCAAAACTCTTAAAAATGCAAAGGAATAGCCAAGAAATGGAAGCAACCTAAGTGTCCATCAGCAGATGAATGGATAAAGAAGAGGTGGTACATATACACAATGGAATATTATTCAGCCATAAGAAGAAAACAAATCCTACCATTTGCAACAACATGGATGGAGCTAGAGGGTATTATGCTCAGTGAAATAAGCCAAGCCGAAAAAGACAAGTATCAAATGATTTCACTCATATGTTGAGTATAAGAACAAAGAAAAAAACTGAAGGAACAAAACAACAGCAGACTCACAGAACCCAATAACGGACTAACAGTTACCAAAGGGAAAGGGACTGGGGAAGATGGGTGGGAAGAGAGGGATAATGGGGGAAAGGGGCATTACAATTAGCACACATAATGTAATGGGGGTGGGGGTGGGGTGGGGGGATACGGGGAAGGCAGTATAACACAGAGAAGACAAGTAGTGATTCTATATCATCCTTTTACGCTGATGGACAGTGACTGCAATGGGGTATGTGGTGGGAACTTGATAATAGGGGGAGTCTAGTAACCGTAATGTTGCTCATGTAACTGTATATTAATAATAGCAAATAAAAAAAGTATGGTCCCCTCTATAGCCCTACTCCACTAAAAAAAAAAAAAAAAAAAAAAGCAAAGGAAACTAAGCCTCATTCAACAATAAGAGAAATACAAAATAAAACCAGAATGAGACATACTTCCCTTTAGGTCATTAGGGCAGGTCCTAATTCAGTCCCCAGGTGTCAGCAATACCAGGACAAGCAAGAGTGGTGGGTACAGCCGGGTGGCCACTGTCAGCCTGTCTGGAGGCATCAGTAGGGTGGCAGAGCACTTCGTGGGACACACTCCCGAGTCCAGCCACCTGGAGCCAAACCCTGCACCTGCCACTGCTCCCTAGGACCGCGTGGGCACACCCCCCATGCCTGTCCCCTCTGCTAGCATGGTCACAGTGGCCACCTGCACACCATCGTGAGGGTCAGCACCTGGAGCGGGGCAGCAGCTGCCGATCTTCCCACCAAGCAGGTGACCATGTGCTGACTTAAAAGGGCATGACCTCTACAAAGGTTCGCAACATTCATCACGATGAATAAGACCTGTGCTTTTTGCCTAATTAGCACATCCAAGAATTTATTCACTAGCCATCTTGCACATCTGTACAAAATGACACACATGCTGAGAGGCAGCAGACAGAGAGAGGCTACCGCAAGTGCACGGACGTGGAGGCATCATCAAGACAGAGCTGCACTAAGGCCAGGAAGTCATCCACCCCACAGACACTCACGGGCCTCCACTGAGGGCTGGGCAAGGCGGGGGCGTCAGTAATGCCGGGGCAAGCAAGACGCAGGGCCTGGTCTCAGAGACGCTCACAGGAAAGCAGAAGAAACTTAGAATTCACTTGTATTCACAAAAACCCACCATTATAGGTTGAACTGTGCCTCTCCAAAAAGATATGTTGGAGTCCTAACCCCAATACTGCAGAATCTGACCTTATTTGGAATTTAGAGCCTTTACAGAGGTGATCAGGTCAAATGAGGTCATTAGGGCAGGTCCTAACCAACCACTGGTGTCCACACAGAAGGGGCGGGAGAACGGAGGACGGGAGGCCTGCCGGCCCGAGGGCGAGGAGCCGCCGGAGGAGAGGCAGCCTGGCTCTGGCCCCCACAGCGCGGCAGCACACTGCGCTGCTGGAGCCACCTGACATGTGGTCCCTGTTACAGCGGCCCTCACAGACTAGCACGACTCCCATGAGGCTGATGGATGGTATTTTACAGATGTTAAGGGAAAAAAGGCAGGAAGGTCAAAGACAAAAGACCACTGTTAGGGACTGCCCGTGCTCCCTCAAATCGCACGCTGAGCCCCTGATGCCCAGTGCTCCTGCGAAGGAGCAGCATGCGAGGGGCGCCCCAGACAAGGAGGCCACCGGCCGCAAGTCAGGAGGAAGGCCCCTGCAAGACGCCAGCCAGAGCCGCGGCCGTGGCCCTCCCAGGACCCAGAGCGGGCAGAAAACGATGCCTGCACGGCCCGGCCACGGCACACCAAGGCAACATCTTTAGGCTGACCAGAACCTTCTCCAGGGCCCTGCCTTCTGCCATGCCCCCTCTCTCTTACTGTGTCTATCTTGGGGGAGACAGATGGAAGTAAGTAAGGAGCTTCCAGTTCTTGCCAAAAGGCTGTCTGACACTCACACATGGCACCACCACCTGCACAAGGAGAGCTGGTTTCACCTCAGCGAGTAGCTGGGGATGGAACCTGGGCCCGGAACACAGAGAAAGGTGGGACGGCCTCCTCGACCTGTGGGGGGGGGGGGCTATGAGGAGAAGAGAAAGAAGAAGCACATCTAATGACTTCAACAAAACTTCAAAAGCACAACCAGAAGCCAAAGAATGTACTCCTGGGCATTAAAATCAAGGTTTCTGTTCAGTAAAGCAAATGGAAAAGTTAACAGGCAGGTAACAGAATGGCAGGTACAATCTGTAATGTTCAAAACCAGCAGTGTTTTTTTTTAATTTTGGTATCATTAATCTACAATTACATGTGCAACATTATGGTTACTAAACTCCCCACCTTATCAGGTCCCCACCACCCACCCCATTACAGTCACTGTCCATCGGCGTAGTGAGATGCTATAGAATCGCTACTTGTCTGTCTTCTCTTGAGTTGTACAGCCCTCCCCGTGCCCCCCAATATTGTGTCTGCTAATCGAAATGCCCCTTTTTCCCCCTTATCCCTCCCTTCCCACCCATCCTCCCCAGTTCCTTTCCCTTTGGTAACTATTAGTCCATTCTTGGGTTCTGTGAGTCTGCTGCTGTTTTGTTCTGTCCGTTTTTTTCTTTGCTTTTATGCTCCACATATGATTGAAATCATTTGATACTTGTCTTTTTCCGCTTGGCTTATTTTGCTGAGCATAATACCCTCTAGCTCCATCCATGTTGTTGCAAATGGCAGGATTTGTTTTCTTCTTATGGCTGAATAATATTCCATTGTGTGTATGTACCACATCTTCTTTATCCATTCATCTACTAATGGACACTTAGGTTGCTTCCATTTCTTGGCTATTGTAAATAGTGCTGCAATAAACATAGGGTGTATATGTCTTTCTTAAACTGGGCTGCTGCATTCTTAGGGTAAATTCCTCAGAGTGGGATTCCTGGGTCAAATGGTATTTCTATTTTTGAGTTTTTTGAGGAACCTCCATACTGCTTTCCACAATGGTTCAACTAATCTGCATTCCCACCAGCAGTGTAGGAGGGTTCCCCTTTCTCCACATCCTCGCCAACATTTGTTGTTGTTTGTGTTTTGGATGTTGGCCATCCTTACTGGTGTGAGGTGATATCTCATTGTGGTTTTAATTTGCATTTCTCTGATGATTAGCGATGTGGAGCATCTTTTCATGTGCCTATTGGCCACCTGAATTTCTTCTTTGGAGAAGTGTCTATTCATGTCCTCTGCCCATTTCTTAATTGGATTATTTGCTTTTTGTTTGTTGAGGTGCGTGAGTTTTTTATATATTTGGATGTCAACCCCTTATCGGATATGTCATTTATGAATATATTATCCCATACCATAGGATGTCTTTTTGTTCTACTGATGGTGTCCTTTGCTGTACAGAAGGTTTTCAGCTTGATATAGTCCCACTTGTTCATTTTTGCTTTTGTTTCCCTTGCCTGGGGAGATATGTTCATGAAGAAGTCGCTCATGTTTATGTCCAAGAGATTTTTGCCTATGTTTTTTTCTAAGAGTTTTATGGTTTCATGACTTACATTCAGGTCTTTGATCCATTTTGAGTTTACTTTTGTGTATGGGGTTAGAGAGTAGTCCAGTTTCATTCTCTTACATGTAGCTGTCCAGTTTTGCCAACACCAGCTGCTGAAGAGGTTGTTATCTCCCCATTGTATATTCAAGGCTCCTTTGCCAGCAGTGTTTTATATCCAAAATATACAAAGAGCCTCTGCAAATCAACAAGAGGGTAGCAACCCCAAACACAGGCAGATGCTATGACAGGCAATGTACAAAGCAGAAATCTGAGAAGGGAAGGAACACAGGACAGAGCCCCAGATGAACACAAGGTAGCACTTTCCAACCATCTGATCTCCAGAAACAGCAAAGGGGCAAAGCCATGTGCCAGGATGTGAGGTGGGGGGTACAGGCACCCCCAGTCACTGCAGGTCGGAGTGTGGACACACAATGTCACACTTGAACAGACACATTCTGTTATTGAAATAAATTATGTTATTCTACGGGCTAGAAGCTTTGTGTCACAGCACAACTTGTGGCAGCCAAGCTGGAGGCAGCCTGCTACCCAGCACTGGGGAGGGACACGCACAGGGACAGCAATGGTGGGGGCACAGGAGAGCAGGGCAGGCGTCAGCACACTTTTCTGCGGAAGGCCAGACAGTGACTGTTTTAGGGCTTGTGGGCCACTTAAAAAAAGAGAAATTAGACAGACTTTAACAACCCTTTAGTAATGTACAAAATATTCTTTGCTCACAGATCTTACAAACAAGTCCTAGGCCTGTTTGCCAACCCTTGGATTAGATGAACAGCAACGGGTGACTACTGAAAATAGCATGTTTTGTTTAAAAAAGCTGATTGAACTATGTAAGATAATATAAATCAATTAAAAACACATGCCCCAAAAGATTTGAACAGATACTTTACCAAAAAAGACCAGGATGGCAAGACAGGCAAGAGAAGATGCTCAAGGAAATGTGAACTGACAGCCACTAGAATGTCTGGACTTCAACTACCAAATGCTGACAAGGACAATCAGAACCCTCATCTACTCCTGGTGGGAAGGGGGACAATACAAGCCCCATGCAGAGCAGTTTGGAAGCTTCTCTAAAAGTCAAACACAGTCTGGCAGAGGACCTGGCACCTGTCTCCTGGGTCTCCCCTGGAAACAACAGTCTACACAAGGGCACATCCATGTGCGCAGCATGCACCGCACTTTGCTCAATGGTGAAAGTCATGTGTTATCAATACACGTAACACTGGTGAGTCTCAAAATAAAGATGCTGAAAGAAGCCCGGCCAAAAGGACCTAGGGTTCCTTACTCTAGAAGTGCACGAATCCAGTGATAGAAAGTCGCTCAGTGGTTACCTCAGCACAGGAAACGGGAAAGGGATGGGAGGGGACGGTGTGAGCTGCCTGTTACCTTCATGGCACTAGTTTTACAAGTGCACACATCACATTGTACACTTATTAAGTATGGGCAGTTTGTCAGTTACACCTAACACAAACAAAACCCTAAAAGCATATACATCTTTCAAGATACATATTAAACAGAAGAATTGTCACCTTGGAGGGAAGTGGGAGTAGGATGTAGGGTTAAGAGGTAAGTAAGAGGAGAGACTCTGCAGGAAGGAAAGGACGGGATGACAAATCAGACCCTTTCCAGACCGTAACAGAGGAAAACAGGACATACGGGAAGAGGCTACACAGAAAACAGAGGGAAGGCTCACACACACCTAACTGGAGACTCAAGAGAATAAGGGAAGAGGAACAGGGACAAAGATAGTTTTTGAAGAGGTAACCGCTGAGATTATTCTAGAGTGAATGAAAAGTAATCACAATTTCAGGAAGCCCAACAAATTTTGTAGGATACATTAAAATTTTTTGCACTGAAACGCGTCATAAGGAAGTGCAGAACTACAAGATGAAGCCGCGTCCGGGGCCAGCAGGCCTCACACCATCACAGCAGACCCGTGGCCTGACGTCAGGCCACGGCCCCCCGTGACGGCAGGGTCTGTTAGAGTATCTTAGGTCCTGAGAGCAAAGGCAGGCCGGTTCATTCTTACAGATACAACTTCAGATTTCCAAGAGCTATGATTTTAGACCACAGTTTCTCAGAGAACAAGACTGCCAGAGTGACTACTGGGCTTGTCATGACACTTCACAGCTGCAAGGCGTCCTTGGGAGAAAGTGCTTCCTGCCCCCTCTGCGGCTGGCCTTCTCTGTCTGATATTCCAGTTGATGACTCTACAGCCACCCCAGTCAACGGCCACGGGAACCCCTGAGGCCTCCCACGGAAGCCTGGGAGTTAGCTAATTTTACATATTTAAACAGCTATCTCAGTCACCTCTGCCCTCCCTGAATCTTCCCTCAGTGCCAATGTGGTTTTATTTCCTCAGAGCCCTTTCAAATTTAGCTAAGCTGCCGGGGCCTGCCGGCAGGAGTCAAACAGTTCCTGAGTGGGGGCGTCGGGCTGTACATACAAGATGACAGGAGGGCAAGCTGTCTGGTGCAGAATGCAAAGAAGCTTTATTCTGGCATGGCTTATATTCACATGTATTGTCTACAGATTAGATTCACATACCCTTCTCAAGGACCTCAAATCCAATCACTTAAGCACCGCCCACAGATCAATACAATCGGACATCAATCCAATACTTAGGTCACATATGCCTGGGGGCATCTGGTCCAGGTGGCTGGCCTCGAGATAAGACCTCCCTGCACTTCTGAGATACTTGTTCCTGGAAATTAGGAAACTTTTCAAGGTTTCTTTCAGAGTCAGGCCTGGTTCAGGCCTTAGATGGAGACTAGGCACAAAAACACACTCAGCCCTGTCCTGTGCTCTTGCTCCCTCTGTCCCCGCCGCTCTGCACACTGAGCCATCGTGATGTCAGTCTGTACATTTCATGACACTGTGCAGTTAGGAAAACACCTCAGGTTTGTCTCCTGAAATCATTTACCTTCATTTTCAAGACATCATTCTTACTTACCAGATAAATTCTTAAGAGAGCAGGAGCCTTAACTCACTTCTGTACTCCTCACTGCATAAACTAGAATACTGAACTGTTTAAATCTCTGTTCCTCCTCCCTGGTATAAGAAATGCTGTTTATTTAACTCGTAAGAGAAACACAAGCTGTAGCAGATACTATATATGACAGTTAATATGTGTCAACCTGACTGGGCCACAGACATCTACTCAAACATAATTCTGGATATTTCTGGGTCAGATCAACCTTTGAATTGGTAGAGTGAGTAAAGCAGCTTGCTCTTCCCCCTGTGGGTGGGCCTTGTCCAATCAGCTGAAGACCTGAACAGAACAAACAGGCTAAATAAGGCAGAGCCTCCTGACCGGGTGAGGCGGGACACTGGTCCTTGCCAGTCTTTAGATCTGGACTGAAATATCAGCTCTTTTGGGGTCTCCAGCCTGCTGGCTTTCAGATTTGAACTACCCACCAGCTCTCCTAGGTCTCCTAGGCCAATGCTGACTGCAGACAGGACTTCTCAGATTCCATAATCATTTGTGCCAATTCCTTTTAATAAAAGCCAATCTCTTTCTCCCACCCCCACTCCCTATATATATGTACATGTATGTTTATGTTTATGCATCCTACACGTCATGCACTGATATGTAAAGTATCATACACCCTAGTGGTTCTGTTTCTCTGGGGAATCCTGTCTAACACAGCATGGAACACATCTAGTTCAGTCATCTAGCCTTCCTGTAGCTATGGTTCTGCATAGAAAAGATTAATCTCCAAAATGATATTCCTAAGTTATCAGACTCTTAAGTAACTAAAAGAAAAGATAACTAAGATAGCTAAGTGAATTAGGATGTTTGGAAAGTTTTTTTTTTTTTTTAATACCAAGAAAATAAATAAAAATACTTTTCAGAAAAGTGAACTTCCCAGAACGGCCTAGTCCTTTTGCAATCTAGCTAAGTGAATCCCTTATTATAATCTCTTGTAATATGGGAAAATTCCAAAAACAGATATACGTTAAAAAAAAAAAAGAAAGAAAGCTGGTATACCTACCTTAATGCTGAACAAAAACAGACTTTAAGGGCAAAACATTACCAAATATTGAGATCATTATATAAAACAATGGTTCAGTTCACCAGGCAACTGTAACAATATAAACTTGCATGCATCTAATAACAGTCTCAAAACTTATAAAACAAAGTTGATAAAACTATAAGGAATAGACAAATCAATAACCATAATAGAAATCAACATACCCCCTTCTCTCAGTCACTGATAAAAAAAAATTTTAATTTATTTTTTATGTGTAGACCTGCATAACATGGTTAAACAAATTTCGCCTAGTAAACATATATTGGGCAATGGATCTTAAAACCAGACAACAAATGTGCTTTTCAAGTTCACTCTCAAAATGCTTACAAAAAACTGACCATATACTTTGCCATTAAGCAAATCTTTAATTTCAAATAAATGAAATAATATAGACTATATTCTGTGACAAGCACCACAGCTAGAAATCATTAATAAAAACATAACTAAAGCCTTTCCCTTTCCAATGTACAGAAATTAAGAAACATTTCTAAATTACACAGGAGTCAGTGAAGAAATCATCAAAGAAACTAGAAATATTATTACTGGGTCATGAAAATACTATCAAAACTTGTAGGAGTCAGCTAAAGCTGCGATCAGGAGAAAATTTATGGCTTTATATGTGTATTTTAGAAAGGAAGGCTGAAAAATGAGGTTGGCACCCATCTTAAGAGATTAGGAAAAAAGCAACAAAACAAACACAAAGAAAGTAGTAGGAGGAAAATAATGAACATGCAAAAATGAGTGAAATAGAAAACAAACACGTAATGGAGAATATCAACAAGCCAAAAGTTGGTACTTTGAAAAGTCTTATAAGACTGACAAACACCTGGTAAGATGATCAAGAAAAAGAAAAATGAAAAAGGAACATCACTGCATATGCTTCTGATACTTAAAAACAGGTATTATTAACAACTTTATGCTAATAAATTTGAAACTCTAGTAGAAATGGCCAAATCCTTAGAAAAATGTAACATCATATTTTCATGTAAGAACATAAAAAACAAAATTAAATACTCAAAAATCCTCTGACAAAGAAAATCTAGGTCCCCCAAATGGCTTCATTACTAAGTTCTACTAAACATTAGGAAGAAACATTCTATTATTAAACAAACTTTCCAAAGAACAGGAAAAGTAGAGGACACGCTACAACAGCTTTTGTAAGGGTAGCGTAACTTCAATACTAAAATTTGACAAAGACAGTCTGGGAAAGCAAAATTAGAGGTAAATCTCATTCATGAACATAGATACAAAATTCCTATACAAAATAGGACAACACAGTCCAATAATATAAAATGACCAAGTTAGGCTTACCTCAGGAACTCAAGCTTGGTGTAGAACTAATGCTATTCTATTGATACGGCAAACTATATATCAATAGGCATTTTAAGCATTTACTAAAGTTCTAAATTCATCCATGTTCACACCTTCTAGGATGGCTGTATCAAAAAGATAATAAAGGGTTGGCAAGGATGTGAGAAATTGGAATACTCAAAAATCACCGGTGTAAAATGTAAAAATGCTGCAGCCCCTGCAGAAAAGTTTGTCAGTTCCTCAAAACATTAAACAGAGTCCAATATGACCAAAGCATATTCCTCCCTAGTATATACTTGGAATTGAAAATTTAGGTCCACATAGAAAATATGTCCCTAAAGAACTTGTCATGAATCTTCACAGCAGCATTATTCACAATAGCTAAAAAAATGGAAACAACCCAAATGCCAATCAACTGATGAATAATCGGTGAATAAAATGTGGTCTATCAATACAATGGAATAGCATTCTGACATACAACATGGATGAACCCTGAAAGTATGACGGTAAGTGAGACAGTCACAAAAGACCACATATTGTTCAATTTCATTTATAGGGAATGTCCTGAAGAGGTAAATCCTTAGATCCAGAAAGTAGATAAGTGGTTGCCTAGGGGGCTGGGCAGGGGGCGTGGGGGATGCTAATGGATACTTGGTTTCTTTTTGGGCTGATGAAATTGTTCTAAAATTGACTAGGATGGTGGCTACATAACTCTGAATATACTAAAAACCACTGAATTTTAAATGAGTGAATTGGATGGTATATAAACTATATCTAAATACAGCTGTTAACAAAACTCATTCATAATTAAAATAAATTTAAAAAAATCTAGGACTAGAAGAGAATTTCCTTAACCAAATAAAAGGAATCTACCAGAAATAACAGGAAACAATACTTACTGGCAAAATATTTAAAGTTTTCCCTATGTGATCAGAAACAACACAATGTACCTTGCTGAGTGTAGGAAGGCAAGAAAAAAAAGGTAATTGGAAAGAGAAACAAAACAATAAGTACACAGAAAAAGTCTACAAGAAAATTACTGCAATTCCTAAGACATTAATAAGCACAGATGCTATTCACAAACTATTCTAAAAAGAAAATAAAAATTTAACAGGTATTACTACAACATGAAAAAAATACAAAATACTTAGGAATGTATCTGGCAGAAGATGAAACACCTCTATGGACAAAATTATAAAACTTTGTAACATATTAAAGATCTAAATAGGGTGATACACCTGTATTTAACAACTTACAAGATTCAATACTATTAAGATGATTTCACCCCAGAATAAACTAACAATTCAACTCAGTCTTCATCACAACCCCCTGGCTGTATGCTGCGTCTGTGTGACCTGAGATGTGAAGATAAAGCGCACATGGAAGTGCAAAGGGCCAAGAACAGCCAAACACACGCACCCCTGCACAACAAGGGGCTCGGCTCTGGGGGCTGCCAAGGCTTATTACGTGTAACGCTAGGACTCAGTGGGTCACTGGCACAGTGATACACAGAGAGCCTGATGGAACAGCACAGAACCCAGAACAAAACCACAGTAGAAATGACAGTGCTCATCAATGGGAAAAGACAAGTTTCACTAAATGGTGCTGGACTAACTGCACATCCATATGGAAAATAACTGGACTCCCAGCTACACAGTTATTAATTCCAGGTAGACTGAGGACTCGAATGTTAAAGCAGAAGCTGTACTCCTCTGACAAGACAACAGGCAGTGCCCTATCCCCACTAAGGCAGGGAAGCAGATCCCAGACGAGACACACGTGGCTCCCACCGGAAGGGCAGGTCACAGCCAAGAGTTTCTAGGCATCCAAAGGCTCCACGAAGAAAGCTAAATCAAGCCATAACTGGGAGGTATTTGTAGCATACACAACTGAAAAGGGCCTGCTCCTCCAACACTTATTTAAAAAAACCCTAACAAGCAATGAGAAAAAAAATATCTGGACAGTTACAAAAAAGAAAAAGTCGTGAATACCACATGAAAAGACATTCAACCACATTAGTACTGAGGCGAATACAAATGAAAACCACTTAACATCATGGGGATATAATGTACTGCATAGTGCCTATCGTTAATATTATATTGCATATTTAAAAGTTGCTAGGAGTAAGTTAAAAGTTCTCACCACAAGAAAAAGAATTCTGTAGCTCTATGTGGTGACGGATGTTGACTGGACTTAACTGTAGTGATCATCTGGCACCATGTAAAATGTTGAATCATGCTGGTCATCTGAAACTAATATAATGTTATATATTAACTGTACCTCAATAAAACAAAATGGGTGCAGGTACTTTGGAAACAAAAACCCTCCAAGACCTCTACACGCCCACCCGGCTGGCGGGTTTTGGAGACGTTTAATTCGATACAACCATTTTGAAAAACAATTTGGGGTAATGCCATGACGTCCACAGTTCCACTCCTAGATATCACACCCTAGAGAAATGCGCGCTCACAGACACCCCATCACACACGGTGGTGGCGGTCCCAGCATCCTCCAACCCGGCTGCGGCGCCGCGACCGCACGGAGCCCGCTGCGCGCTCGGCGGGGCCGCCGCCAGGGTGTCAGCCAGGCGGGCACGCACACACCGCGGGTCGGCCTCGCACCGGGCGGAGCCGATAAGCTACGGGAGCGGCGGCGAGACGACCCCAAAGGGGAGAGGAGGGCGAAGGCGGCGGTGGACGGCCCGCGGGATGACAGACGTGGGTCGACTTGCTCTATTTTTCATTGAAATGAACAACTGTGCAGTGTTTTACGTATGTCACAATAAAAAAGAATCACGATCTATAATAACATTAGGTGCAACAGTAGTTGGGGAATGTTTAGCTATGGCGCTTCAATATTTTGAAAAACTCCTGTTTACTTTGCAAGAAAATACAACATACCTCTACTGAAAAAAAAGAAAAGAAAACCAATCTCACATACCCACTAACCGGAAAGACATAAAGACCTCAGCGTGCAGAAAAGACCGAAGGGCAGAGACACCGAGGCGGGCAGACGGCCGTCGGGAAGGGCTGCCAGGCCCGGGAGGCGCGCCCCTCGCGCCCCTCGCGCCCCTCGCGCCCGCCCTGCCCCCGGCGGCGCTCCGCCTCCCTGAGCGGGAACGGGGCGAGGGGTCCGCAGGGGCCCGGGGACACGGTCGGGGGAGCGCCCGCGGGGCGGCGAGGAGGGGCCGAGGGCGGGGGCCGGGGTCTCGGGTCATAGGGAGGCCGGCCCCTCCCGCGTCCGCACCGCCGCCGCCTCACCTCGTCCACCGTGCGGCGCGGGAGGTGCAGCGTCCCGAGCAGCAGCTTGAGCTTCACGGCTGACGAGAGGCCGTGGAAGCAGAGGCGGATGTTGTCGATAACCGCTGCCGTGAGCAGGGACGCGATGCTGGGCGGCGCCCACAGCTCGTCCGTGGCGCCCAGCTTGTTGTGCAGCCACAGGCCCGTGTCGCTCTCCCGCATGGACGCCATCTTGGGGGGGAGAAAGCCGGGCGCCGCCGAGCCGGCATCTTATGAGGACAGCTATGCGCCCGCGGCGAGGACCCCCAACATGGCGGCGGCCGCCCGGAGGGCCGCTGTGACGTCACCGAGGGGCGGGGCCGGGGGCCCCGGCCCCCCGGTTAGGCGCTTCGTGGTGACGCCCAGGAGGCCGCTCAGGCTGCCGTCGCGTCGCAGAGGCGGCCGCGGAAGATGACGTCGCATGGCGTGGCGCGCTCGTCGTGGAGCCGTCGGTGTGGGGACTGCCGGCCTCACTTAGGGGCGCTCCACACGGCGTCAGGCTTTCAGTCACTCGCTCGGCCCCCGTGCACGCGCCGAGCCCTAGTGGGCGCCCGGCACCGTCCCAGGTGCTGGGGATCCACTCTGGAGCTCGTCGGACCCAGACCGCGCTTCCGGCCTGCGCGTGGACCGGGGAGGGGCCGTGCAGGGCAGGATCCGCGCCCTGGAGGGCGGCGCGGTATTCCGAAGCCAGTTAGGCCCGAAGGCGCTGGGCGAGCATCCTCGGACCCGGCCCTCCGATCTGTGGCCAAACCGGCGCCCAGCGTTTGCGGCTTGCCAGGCGGCTGACCCAAGGAAGGGCTGCGTGGCTCGGCCTGCAGCTGCTCCGCGACCTCAGGGGCAGCTCAGCGGGGCCTTTCTGCGCCCTGTCTTGACACCCACACCTGCCAGGTTTCAGCCTGTCCCCTCCAGACGCAGAGGGGAAGTCAGCGGTCGGCTAACTTTGCAAAGAAGTCAGTCCTGCCTGGGAGGGGTTCTCATCACCCCCGGGTTCTAGCCAGCCCTGGGCATAATAAAGGAATGCACAAAATCTGGGCTTCAGCCAAAAGGTGAGTTTTCTCTGGCCCCGGCCAGCCTCCTCCTTTCCTCCACACCAGCTTTCCTGCCTGCCTCCGGCGGTCTCTGTCGCAGCGCCAGAGCCGGTAATGGGTTTCTGGCGGACAGAGACAGCAACTCAGAGGCGCTCCCGAGTATGGTCGGAAACCCAGGAGAGTGGGAACCTGTCTACCATGACATTGCCGGGGAAACTTCTCCGAGGAGGGGACGCTGGAGCCGAGTTGAAAGAGGCTTAGGGCACAGGGTCACCCCATTGTCTCAGGAGGGTACTCCCCTTCCCTCTCCTTTCCAGCACGTGCCTCTGACCCCCCGCCGTCCCAGCCTGGACCTCATCCTCCTGAGAGTTTCTGGGACCAAATCTCCCCTTCACACCTGCTCCTCTGCCCACAGAGCCTGAAGGCTCCTTCCTTCCAGACATGGAGACTGCTGGGTGTCAGGGGTATCCACTGCCTCACCTTTCTGCACCTGGATTGTGGAGAGGTCAGCTGACTGCTCAGATCAAATCCTACAGCTCACTTCTCTCACCAAGTACCTCACTACTCTGTGGTGTGTTTGGAATATGTCCTGATGTGTCTTTGACAAACATAAAGTGTTGTTATGTGTGTGTGTGTGTGTGTGTGCCTTCAGCAGACAAGGAAGAAATTGTGCCAGATCTTGTATGCACCATATTAAATGCTTTCCATTCCCCTAGGATTAAACCCTCACATTGCTTCTACTTGCCCACCCCATAGATGATCTGCAGGGGGACCCTTGCATGAGTCCCTGCAGGACTGTGGGTGTCTAGGAGACGCCTTCCTCAAAGAGGGATAGTGACCAAAGAGCACCCCGATAACCTTACAGAGCTTCTGCAGGGGACTGCACCAGTTACCCTTCCACAGTGGTGTGCCACAGCCAGCTCAGTCTTTCAAGAGCCAATTATTAATTTTTCAGGATTACAAGGTTGTCATTAACCACACCCATTACTGAAAGCTAAACTTCATTGTATTAATTTTACTGCTTTACCTTTTACAAGATATTTGACTCCTATTCACTGTTACCCACTCTAGACATTACTTATATCTGAACAGTGGGGACGCCATGTAACATCACATTGCTGCTTGCTCACCTCATCCCACCCACCTGCATTGATTCACCCTGGCAGATTGAACTCAGCAATGGCAGAAGTATTTACGCCATAGATATTGGCGGATGCTATAAATCATGGCTTGATTGATTGATTGTTGATTGTCTAGACTTAATGGGAGTGACAGAGAGAATCCTGAGATTAAACTTAGTGTGTGTCTGTAGTCATTACATTGTGAATAGCACATTCAGTATACTGAGGCAATATTTCCTCCAGTATTCAAAGACTTACCTACTTGAGCAGAGAAGTCCCTTGTGCCACTGACTAATGGGTGCAGTTCCAAATAAGTGGTGCTGAAGCTAAACAAAATTTCAGTTTAATAACTAAAATCTCTGAGAGAGAAATAGTTTTAGTTGATTGCATATCAAATTTAATGATAAATACATTTATTGGAAAAAGAATAGATTGGAATATAATACTATCTGTCAAATAATGAATGATTCAATCATAACCATTGGTCAGCTGAAATGAAACTCCTCATTCACTGGATGCAAACTGCAAATATTCATGACAGCTTTATTCATACTAGACAAAAACTTAAAACACTCTGAGTAACTCTGACCCTGTTTATAGTTTTCTACAGAGTGTGTGGTATTGGGTATATCTGCGTCCTCAGCTTTATGTCCTTGAAACCAATTCTGGGTCACCAGAAAAAATTCTTCCTAACAAAGGGAGGAGACAGACCAATAGGAAGAAATATTTACAATATCAAAAAGCAACAATGGATTAATGTAAAACGAAAAGGAACATCTAAATCAATGAGAAATAAAAGAGAAAATTCAGTAGACAAATGCGCAAAAGAATAGGCAGAAGAGAAATCCACATACTTGAGAAGCATACAAAGAGATACTTAATTTACCAGTAACCTGAAAAATGCAAATTAATATAACAAGATGCCATTAGATTGCAAAGTTAGAAAGTTAAAGTTTTTGTTTTTAAATATTGATAGCCACAATTAATATATGATAAAGAAGCCATGGATATACAATGGGGAAATGACAGCCTCTTCAACAGCTAGTGTTGGCAAAACTGGACAGCTACATGCAAGAGAATGAAACTGGATTATTGTCTAACCCCATACACAAAAGTAAACTCAAAATGGATCAAAGACAATGTAAGTCATGAAACCATAAAACCCTTAGAAGAAAACATAGGCAAAAATCTCTTAAATATAAACACGAGCAACTTTTTCCTGAACTCATCTCCTCAGGCCAGGGAAACAAAATAAAAAATGAACAAATGGGACTACATCAAGCTAAAAAGCTTCTGTAAAGAACCCCAACAGCAGAACAAAAAGGCATCCCACAGTATGGGAGAATATATTTGTAAATGACATATCTGACAAGGGGTTAACATCTAAAATACTTAAAGAACTCACACGCCTCAACACCCAAAAAGCAAATAACCCTATTAAATGGGTGGAGGAGAGATTCAAGATGGTGGCATGAGAGGTGAGACAGAGAACTCCTCCCAAAACTACAGATAGTGTGAAAATATAGTTAATACAACTAACCCTGAAACAGGAACAGGAAAGAAGGCTGCACCAGACTGCATACAGATCTCATGAACAGAGGAGACCTCAGGAAATAGGGCACAGCTGCATTCCCCTACAACCCACAACCTCACTCTAGGTGCTGAGCAGCTCCAGAGACTGGCGCTTCTGGGCACTAGAGGGCACCACAGAAATATGAAACGTCAAAAGAACATGGTTCCAACCAAAATCTCACAAACCCCAGAAAAAGGGCCAAACGAAACTGAACTCACCAATCTTCTTGAAAGAGAGTTCAAAATAAAAATTATAAACATGCTTGTGGAGGTACAAAAATATTCAACAACTCAGGAACAAATTTAAGATGGAGATTCATTCATTAAGAAAGTCCGTATCTGAAATGAAACACACAATGGAGGGATTTAAAACCAGATTAGATGTAGTAGAAGAGACGGTAAATGGAGTAGAAATTAGAGAAGAGGAATACAAAGAAGCTGAGGCACAGAGAGAAAAAAGAATTTCTAAGAATGGAAGAATAGGAACTTCCGGGAATATGGCGACGTGAATGGACCAGCAGAAAATTTCCTCCCAACATTATATTTATTCACGAAAATACAGCAAATACAACTATCCCTAAAAGAGAGACCAGAATACACAGGAAAGTGCACAGCGTACAGCTACACCTGTGAGAACTTGGCAGCCGGTGAGGCGGACGGGATACGGAGCGGCGACCCAGTGGGACCGAGCGCTCCACCCCTCCCAGAGCTCCGGCGGCCAGACACTCCGGACAGAGGACTCGGCACCCGGCGAGGCGGGACAGAAATGCGATCCAGCGAGACCAGAGCGCCCCTCCACCCCAGCACTCTGGCGGGAGTCCCGGCAAGGTGGGTAAGGTACGGAGCCGCAAGCGGACCGAGCGCCCCTCTCCCCCAGCGCTCCAGCGAGAGGAGAGGATTCAGAGCCGGGAGGGAGTGGAAGTCTGCACCGGGAGCAGCGACACACAGCCTGCGGTGTAGCGGAAATAGGAGAGACAGAGGGCACAGGGTCCCAGCCCGGAACGTGCAAGTTGCCCGCGGCAGGCTCCGGGAAGGAAAAAGAAAGGAGAAAAAAGGGAAGAAAAGCACGCGCTCTACCTCAGCGGTCTTAAAGAGACAGGAGCTCAGTAGAGGGGCCGGATAGCCCTGCAAACTGAGCCCAGCACGCTGGGAGTCCTGGGGAGCTTTGGACCCCTTGGCTGGCGACTGGGAAAGGGTGCCTGCCATTGAGACCCCCACGGAGATCAACAGCATCCCATTGTTCCCAACCCAGCCAGAACTATAGAGTGGCGCTGGAATAGTGGGGCAACAGCGCCACCTACAGCACTCACGCAGAACCCACTCTCAATGGCTTTTTTGTTGTTGTTGTTATTGTTTTTTTCTCCCCTTTCTTTTCCTTTTTTTCTTTCCCTCTCTTTCAACAGCCTCCCGTTCATTCTCACCCTGGCCACAGCTTTAAAGGGCCGTGTGGAGTGACGTGGCCACGGCTCTGGAATACTGGAGCAATAGCGCCGCCTACAGCATTCACACAGAAACCACCCCCGGTGGGCGTTTTGGTGGTTTGTTTTTTTTGTTGTTTTGTTGTTGTTGTTGCTGTTTTTTTTTACGTGTTGCTGCTTTTTCTTTTTCTTTCTTTTCCTCTCTCTATCTCTCCTTTTACTTTTTTATTATTAGTAGAAATTTCTTTTTTTTCCTTTCTCTCCTTTCTGATCTCTCTCTGCTACCAACAACCAATTCTATAGTCATGAGAAGACAGAAGAATATGATACAGACAAAGCTTCAGACAAACAACACCCCAGAAAAAGAAGCTGAAGAAATGGACAAGCACAGTCTTCGAGAAAAAGAATTCAGAATAAAAGTCATAGCCATGCTGACGGATCTACAGAAAAATGTGCAAGAGCTGAGGGAGGAAGTGAGGGAAGTGAGGAAAGACAATGCAGAAATGAGACAAGCCATCGACGGGCTCAACAGCAGATTGAACCAGGTTCAAGACACGATCAAGGAATTACAAGACAGGGACCAGGAATACAAAGAAGCTGAGGCAGAGAGAGATAAAAGGATCTCTAAGAATGAAAGAATATTAAGAGAACTGTGTGACCAATCGAAACGGAGCAATATTCACATTAAAGGAGTACCAGAGGAAGAAGAGAGAGAAAAAGGGATAGAAAGTGTCTTTGAAGAAGTAATTGCTGAAAACTTCCCCACACTGGGGAAGGAAATAGTCTCACAGTCCACGGAAGCCCACAGATCTCCCAAAACAAGGGACCCAAAGAAAACACCAAGACACATAATAATCAAGATGGCAAAGATCAAAGACAAGGACAGAGTATTAAAGGCAGCTAGAGAGAGAAAAAAGATCACCATCACCTACAAAGGAAAACCCATCAGCTTGTCATCAGACTTCTCAACAGAAACCTTACAGGCCAGAAGAGAATGGCATGATCTATTTAACGTAATGAAACAGAAGGGCCTCGAACCAAGAATATTGTATCCAGCACGATTATCATTTAAATATGACGGAGGGATTAAACAATTTCAAGACAAAAGAAAGTTGAGAGAGTTTGCCTCCCATAAACCACCACTACAGGATATCTTAAACGGACTGCTCTAGAGGGAAAACCCCTAAGGCTAAAATGATGTCACCAGAGAAAATAAAAGCATAGCAAAGAAAGCAGACCATCCAAATACCAACTAAAGGCAAAGAATAAAACACCTAATATATAAAGAAAGGAGGAGGAAGAATAGGAAGGGAGAGATAAAGAAACATCAGACAGCGTTCACAATAACTTAACAAGAAAGTTAAGTTAGATTCTCAGATAGTAAAGAAGCAACCCTTGAACCTTTGGTAACTACGAACCTAAAGCCTGCAATGTCAATAAGTACATATCTATCAATAATCACCCTAAATGTAAATGGCCTGAATGCACCAATCAAAAGACACAGAGTAACAGAGTGGATAAAAAAGCAAGACCCATCTATATGCTGCTTACAAGAGACTCACCTCAAACCCAAAGATATACACAGACTAAAAGTGAAGGGATGGAAAAAAATATTTCAAGCAAACAACAAAGAGGAAAAAGCAGGTGTTGCAGTACTTGTATTACATAAAATAGACTTCAAAATGAAGAAAGTAACAAGAGATAAAGACGGACATTACATAATGATAAAGGGGTCAGTCCAACAAGAAGATATAACCATTATAAATATATATGCACCCAACACAGGAGCATCAGCATATGTGAAACAAATACTAACAGAAGTGAAGGAGGAAATAGACAGCAATGCATTTATTCTAGGAGACTTTAACACGCCACTCACTCCAAAGGATAGATCAACCAGGCAGAGGATAAGTAAAGACACAGAGGCACTGAAAACACACAAGAACAGATGGACCTAACAGATATCTACAGAACTCTGCACCCAAAAGCACCAGGACACACATTCTTCTCAAGTGCACATGGAACATTTTCCAGAATAGACCACATTCTAGGCCACAAAAAGAACCTCAGTAAATTAAAAAATATTGAAATCTTACCAACCAACTTCTCAGATCACAAAGGTATAAAAATAGAAATAAATTTCAGAAAGAAATCAAAAAGGCTCACAAATACATGGAGACTTAACAACATTCTCCTAATGAATCAATGGGTTAACGACCAAATCAAAACAGAAATCAAAGAATATATGGAGACTAATGACAACAACAACACAAAGCCACAACTTCTGTGGGACGCAGCGAAGGCAGTTTTAAGAGGAAAGTACATTGCAACCCAGGCACATTTAAAGAAGGAAGAACATTCCCAAATGAACAGTCTAAGGGCACAATTATTGAAATTGGAAAAAGAAGAACAAATGAGGCCCAAAGTTACCAGAATGAGAGACATAATAAAGACCAGAGAAGAAATAAATAAAATTGAGAAGAATAAAACAATAGAAAAAAATCAATGAAACCAAAAGCTGGTTCTTTGAAAAAATAAACAAAATAGATAAACCCCTAGCCAGACTCAATAAGAGAAAAAGAGAATCTACACACATAAACAGAATCACAAATGAGAAAGGAAAAATAATGACAGACCCCACAGAAATACAAAGAATTATAAGAGAATATTATGAGCATCTATATGCCAACAAGCTGCAAAACCTAGAAGAAATGGACAACTTCTTAGAAAAATACCGCCTTCCAAGACTCACCAAGCAGGAAACAGAAAAACTAAACAGACCAATCACCAGCAACGAAATTGAATCGGTAATCAAAAAACTACCCAAGAACAAAAGCCCTGGACCTGAAGGATTCACCTCTGAATTCTACCAGACATATAGAGAAGAAATAACACCCATTCTCCTTAAAGTTTTTCAAAAAATAGAAGAGGAGGGAATACTTCCAAACTCTTTCTATGAAGCCAGCATCACTCTAATACCAAAACCAGGCAAAGACCTCACTAAAAAAGAAAATTACAGACCAATATCCCTGATGAACGTAGATGCAAAAATACTCAACAAAATATTAGCAAACCGAATTCAAAAATACATCAAGAGGATCATACACCATGATCAAGTGGGATTCATCCCAGGGATGCAAGGATGGTACAACATTCGAAAATCCATCAACATCATCCATCACATCAATAAAAAGAAGAACAAAGACCACATGATCATCTCCATAGATGCTGAAAAAGCATTTGACAAAATTCAGCATCCATTTTTGATTAAAACTGTCAACAGAATGGGTATAGATGGCAAGTACCTCAATATCATAAAGGCTATATATGACAAACCCACAGCTAACATCATACTTAATAGCGAGAAGCTGAAAGCTTTTCATCTAAGATCGGGAACAAGACAGGGGTACCCACTCTCTCCACTGTTATTCAACATAGTACTGGAGGTCCTAGCCACGGCAATCAGACAAAACAAAGACATACAAGGCATCCAGATTGGTAAAGAAGAAGTCAAGTTGTCACTATTTGCAGATGATATTATACTGTACATAAAAAACCCTAAAGACTCCACTCCAAAACTACTAGAACTAATATCTGAATTCAGCAAAGTTGCAGGATATAAAATTAACACACAGAAATCTGTTGCTTTCCTATACACTAATGATGAGCTAACAGAAAGAGAAATCAGAAAAACAATTCCATTCACAATTGCACCTAAAAGAATAAAATACCTAGGTATAAACCTAACCAAGGAAGTGAAAGACCTGTACTCTGAAAACTACAAGACACTCCTAGGAGAAATTAAGGAAGACACTAACAAATGGAAATGCATCCCATGCTCTTGGCTAGGAAGAATAAATATTGTCAAAATGGCTATACTACCTAAAGCAATCTACAGATTCAACGCAATCCCTATCAAACTACCAACAGCTTTCTTCAATGAACTGGAACAAATAATTCTAAAATTCATATGGAACCAGAAAAGACCCCGAATAGCCAAAGCAATCCTGAGAAGGAGGAATCAAACAGGGGGAATTACGCTCCCTGACTTCAAGCTCTACTACAAAGCCACAGTAATCAAGACAGTTTGGTACTGGCACAAAAACAGACCCACAGACCAGTGGAACAGAATAGAAAATCCAAACATTAACCCAAACACCTACAGTCAATTAATATTTGATAAAGGACCCCTGGATATACAATGGGGAGATGACAGCCTCTTCAGCAGCTGGTGTTGGAAAAACTGGACAGCTACATGTAAGAGAATGAAACTGGACTACTGTGTAACCCCATACACAAAGGTAAACTCAAGGTGGATCAAAGACCTGAATGTAAATCATGAAACCATAAAACGCTTAGAAAAAAACATAGGCAATAATCTCCTGGACATAAACATGAGTGACTTCTTCATGAACATATCCCCCCGGGCAAGGGAAACAAAAGCAAAAATGAACAAATGGGACTATATCAAGTTGAAAAGCTTCTGTACAGCAAAGGACACCATTAGTAGAACAAAAAGACATCCTACAATATGGGAAAATATATTCATAAATGATGTATCTGATAAGGGGTTGACATCCAAAATATACAAAGAACTCACGCACCTTAACAAACAAAAAGCAAATAACCCAGTTAAGAAATGGGCACAGGACATGAATAGAGACTTCTCTAAAGAAGAAATTCAGATGGCCAACAGGCACATGAAAAAATGCTCCACATCGCTAATCATCAGAGAAATGCAGATTAAAACCACAATGAGATATCACCTCACACCAGTGAGGATGGCCAACATCCAAAACACAAACAACAACAAATGTTGGCGAGGATGTGGAGAAAGGGGATCCCTCCTACATTGCTGGTGGGAATGCAAATTAGTTCAACCATTGTGGAAAGCAGTATGGAGGTTCCTCAAAAAACTCAAAATAGAAATACCATTTCACCCAGGAATCCCACTCCTAGGAATTTACCCCAAGAATGCAGCAGCCCAGTTTGAGAAAGACAGATGCACCCCTATGTTTATTGCAGCACTATTTACAATAGCCGAGAAATGGAAGCAACCTAAGTGCCCATCAGTAGATGAATGGATTAAGAAGAGGTTGTACATATACACAATGGAATATCACCCAGCCATAAGAAAAAAACAAATCCTACCATTTGCAACAACATGGATGGAGCTGGAGGGTATTATGCTCAGTGAAATAAGCCAGGCCAAAAAAGACAAGTACCAAATGATCTCACTCATATGTGGAGTATAACAACAAAGAAAAAAAAAAAACTGAAGGAACAAAACAGCAGCAGACTCACAGAACCCAAGAATGGACTAACAGTTACCAAAGGGAAAGGGACTGGGGAGATGGGTGGGAAGGGAGGGATAAGAGGGTAAAAGGGACATTACGATTGGCAGACATAGGGTGGGGGGGCACGGGGCGGACTGTACAGCTCAGAGAAGACAAGTAGTGATTCTCATCTCACTACACTGATGGACAGTGACTGTAATAGGGTTGGTGGGGGGGACCTGATGAAGGGGGTAGTTTAATCATCACAATATTTCTCATGTAATTGTAGGTTAATGATACTAAAATAAAATAAATTGTAAAAAAAAAAAAAGAATGAAAGAATATTGAGAGAACTCTGTCAGCAATCCAAACAGAACAATATTCACATAATACAGGCACCGGAAGAAGAAGAGAGAGAAAAATGGATAGAAAGTGTCACTCAGGAGGTAACTGCTGATAACTTCCCCAACCTGGGGAAGGAGATAGTCTCTCAAGCTATGGAGATGCACAGATCTCCCAACACAGGGGACCCAAGGAAGAGAACATCAAGACATATAATTAAAATGGCAATGATCAATGATGAAGACAGACTTAAAAGCAGCCAGAGAGAGAACAAAGATCACATACAAAGGAAAACCCATTAGGCTATCATCAGATTTGTCAAAAGAAACAATACAGGCCAGAAGGGAGTGGCATGATATATTTAATGCAATGAAGCACAAGGACCTCGAACCAAAAATACTCTACCCGGCAAGGGTATCATTTAAATTTGAAGGAGGGATTAAACAATTTTCATATAAGCAAAAGCTGAGAGAATTTACCTCCCACAAACCACCTCTACAGTGCATTTTGGAGTGACTCCTATAGATGGAAGTGTTCCTAAGGCTAAATAGATGTCACCCAAGGGATAGAGAAAGAGTACAGAATATGATTCATAACATACAAAGAATGGAGGAGGAAGAAAAAGGAGGGGAAAAAAAAGAATCTTTATGTTGTGTTTGTAATAGAATATGAAGTGAGTTAAATTAGACTGTTAGATAGTAAGGGAATTACCCTTGAACCTTTGGTAACCACAAATCTAAAGCTTGCAATGGCAATAAGTACGTAGCTATCAATAATCACCCTAAATGTAAATGGTCTGAATGCACCAATCAAAAGATGTAGAGTCACTGAATGGATAAAAAAACAAGACCCATGTATATGCTGCCTACAAGAGACTCACTTCAAACCCAAAGACATACACAGACAAAAAGTGAAGGGATGGAAAAAGATATTTGATGCAACTAATAGGGAGAAAAAAGCAGGAGTTGCAGTACTTGTATCAGACAAAATAGACTTCAAAACAAAGAAAGTCACAAGAGACAAAGAACTACATTATATAATGATAAAGCAGTCAGTCCAACAAGAGGATATAGTTATTACAAATATCTACGCACCCAATACAGGATCACCTACATATGTGAAACAAATACTAACAGAACAAAAGGGGGAAATAGAATGCAATGCATTCATTTTGGGAGACTTCAATGCACCACTCACTCCAAAGGACAGATCAACTAGACAAAATAAAGAGACAGAGGCACTGACCAGCATATTAGAATAGATGGACATCTACAGAACACTCCATCCAAAAGCAACAGAATACACATTATCCTCAAGTGCACATGGAACAGTTTCAAGAATAGATCACATACTAGGCCACAAAAAGAACCTCAGTAAATTCAAAAAGATTGAAATTGTACCAGCCAGCTTCTCAGGTCACAAAGGCATGAAACTAGAAATAACTTACTCAAAGAAAATGAAAAAGCCCACAAACACATGGAGGCTTAATACCATGCTCCTAAATAATCAATGGATCAATGACCAAATAAAAAAAGAGATCAAGCAATATATGGAGAGAGATGACAACAATAATTCAACACCGCAAAATTGGTGGGACAGCGAAGGCCATGCTAAGAGAAAAATATATTGCAGTATAGGCCTACCTCAGGAAAGAAGAACAATCCCAAATGAACAGTCTAAACTCACAATAATGAAACTAGAAAAGGAAGAACAAATGAGGCCCAAAGTCAGTAGAAGGAATGACATAATAAAGATTACAGCAGAAATAAATAAAATTGAGAAGAATAAAACAATAGAATCAATGAAAGCAGAAGCTGGTTCTTCGAGAAAATAGACAAAATAGATACACCCCAAGCCAGACTTATCAAGAAAAAAAGAGAGTCTACACACATAAACAGAATCAGATATGAGAAAGGAAAAATCTCTACAGACACCACAGAAATACAAAGAATTATGAGAATACTATGAAAAATTTTAGGGTAACAAACTGGATAACCTAGAGGAAATGGACAACTTTCTAGAAAAATACAACCTTCCAAGGCTGACCCAGGAAGAAACAGAAAATCTGAATAGGCCAATTACCAGCAAAGAAATTGCATTGGTAATCAAAAAACTACCTAAGAACAAAACACCTGGAACAGATGGTTTCACTGCTGAATTTTATGAAACATATAGTGAAGACCTAATATGCATCTTCCTTAAAGTTTCCCAAAAAGTAGAAGAGGAAATACTCCCAAACTCATTCTACGAGGCCAAAATCACTCTAATACCAAAACCAGGCAAAGACACCACAAAAAAAAGAAAACTACAGACCAATATCACTGATGAACATAGATACAAAACTACTCAACAAAATATTAGCAAACCAAATTCAAAGTACATCAAAAAGATCATCTGTCATGATCAAGTGGGCTTCGTCCCAGGGATGCCAGGGTGGTACACATTCGAAAATCCATCAACATCATCCATTACATCAACAAAAAGAAGGACAAAAACCACATGATCATCTCCAGAGATGCTGAAAAAGCATTTGACAAAATTCAACATCCATTCATGATAAAAACTCTCAACAAAAGGGTATAGAGGGCAAGTACCTCAACATAATAAAGGCCATATTGACACACCCACAACCAACATTATATTTTACAGTGAGAAGCTGAAAGCTTTTCCTCTATGATAGGGAACAAGACAAGGATGCCCACTCTTCCCACTGTTATTCAACATACTACTGGATGTCATAGCCATGGCAATCAGACAACACAAAGAAGTTAAAGGCATCCAGATTGGTAAGGAAGAAGTTAAACTGTTAATGTTTGCAGATGACATGATATTGTACATAAAAAAACCCCTAAAGAATCCACTCCAAAACTACTAGATCTTATATCTGAATTTGCCGGGGCCTGCCGGCAGGAGTCAAACAATTCCTGAGTGGGGGCGTCAGGCTGTATATACAAGATGACAGGAGGGCAAACTGTCTGGTGCAGAATGCAAAGATGCTTTATTCTGCCATGGCTTATATACACATGAATTGCCTACAGATTGGATTCACATGCCCTTTTTAAGGACCTTAATCCAATCACTTAAGTATTGCATGCAGATTGATCCAATCAGTCATTAATCCCAATCACTTAAGTCACATAGCCTGGGGGCATCTGGTCCAGGTGGCTGGCCTTGAGATAAGACCTCCCTGCATTCCTGAGATACCTGTTTCTGGAATTTAGGAAACTTCAAGGTTACTTTCAGAGTCAGGCCCGGTTCAGGCCCTAGATGGAGACTAGGCACAAAAAAACAATCAGTCCTGTCCTGTGCTCTTGCTCCTTCTGTCCCAACCACTCTCCACATCTCCCTCTTTTTTATTTTTTAACATGCTTGAATGCATGGGATGACTGTGCCTGTCTTAGGTTGGTCAAGAACGGGGATGGCCTTACCCGTCATCGGGCTGAGGGTTGCATGACCCATTCCCTGTCTTAGGTTGGTCCACTCCCCTTCTTGCCTTACCCGTCACTGGCTATCCAGTCTCCTAAGCCAAAATTGGCTAGGGGTCTGCTTGTGGAGGGTTCAGCACTTTTTCTACCAAACATAGTGCTGTAGGGACCAATATAAGTAGAAGAAAGAGCATTAGAGCACAGACAATGAAGGAACTCAAGAGCTCTTTTGGTAGAGGTCCAGGTGGGGACCATGGGGCTTAATTATCTACAAAATCTGCAGTCTGAATTTCTGATAGAGAAGTTACACAGGAAGTAAAGTTACAATTATTGCAGCTAACATTGAATTTTGAATTATTCCCCACATATTGACTGGAAGGCCAGCAACTATATACGGTTGAAAGCTGCCACTAGGATTTTCATCATCCTTCCATAACAAGGTATCACTACTCTGCTCTGAATTTTGACTTTGGCCTATGCCTTGAAGGTGTGTCCTGTAGGTTGTTTAGGCCACTCATAGGGCCGTTGATTACCGGCAAAAACAGATACGTCAGCTCCAGTATCCAGGAGCCTTTTTATTCTTTTCCCTCTTATGGTTAATGTTAATTCTGGGCGTTTATTGCCAATGGGTTGAACGCAATACGCATCAGATGAGCCAAAACCTGCCTGACCTCTTTTATCCTTTATATATTTGTTCGGAGATTCTACTTTTGGTAAGAGGATTAATTGTGCAATTCTCTGAGGGGGTTGAATGACTGTTATGGCTGCTGGTGAATGAGCCATAATTTTTATTTCTCCCTCATAATCTGGGTCTATCACACCTGGTGCTACTAAAAGGCCTTTCATGGTGGCCCTGCTTCTGCCTAATAATAATCCTACACACCCAGCAGGGAGTGGTCCACACACTCCTGTGGGAAGGGCCTGCATGCCCATCTCTGGGGTTAGTCCTGTGTAGGAGGGGGGACTGAGGTCCAGTCCTGCACTGCCTGAGGTGGCTCGGTAGAGGTCACAAACGGATTTCCTTGCGTCGGGACGAAGGCTTGAAGAGCCCCATGACACTGTTTCGGGGCCTGGGGCCGGCCCCTCCTCCCGTTTCCCTGCTCCTGATCTAGTTTGTTCCCACTTACATCTCTTCTAGACTTACATTCTCTTGCCCTGTGATTGCCTCGTTTGCAGCGAGGACAGAGACCCGGTTGTCTTCCCGTGTCTCCTAGCCTCCCGTTCCTATTTCTGTTTTGGCACTGCCTTATCTGGTGACCCATTTGTCCACAGCCAAAACAGCTGCCAGGGGGCCCTGAAGTATTCCTTGTTCTGGAAGCCTGCTGCTGGAAAAGCACTTCTTTGACTGTTTTCCCTTGAAGTGCAGCAGCCATGGCTAACCCTTGTGTGTAAGCTGGGCCGATGTCTGAACAGAGACTAATATAATCTGAAATTGTGCCCTTTTTTCTAAAAGGGCAAAGGGCTGCTTGGCATGCAGAATTTGCATTCTCATAGGCTAATTGTTTTACAAGGAGAAGGCCTGCATCTGTATCTCCTATCAATCTGCTAGATGTTTGCATCAAATGAGAGACAAAATCTTGAAAAGGCTCATCTGGCCCTTGCCTTATTTTGGATAAATCTTCAGATCGTGCCCCCCTGAGGGCAGTTTCATCCAAGCTTGCTTAGCAGCGGCATTTATTTGTGCATAAGCGGCAGGATCGAAATCTAACTGCCTGTTAAGATCACTGTAGGGTCCTTCCCCCATAAGCATTTCAAAAGTTACTGGATGATTTTGAGCTCTATTAATATCAGCTGTCTTTTGACATTGCTCCGCATATTCTGGTCTCCACAATAGATAATCTCCTCCACTTAAACAGGCTCCAGCAATAGCTTTCCAATCAGAGGGCGGGAGAGCATCAGCCGCAAAAGCCTCAAGCATAGTTTGTGTAAATGGAGCAGTGGCTCCATAGGATGAGCAGGCCATTTTCAGCTTTCAGTTGTTTGAATACTAAAGGCTGATGGATTCTGTGCCTCACCCCTGCTCATCCACTTCCTCAAAGACCGGACAGACTACAAAACCCATAGTATCTTCTCCTCTCTCTGAAGTTTGTTTCAGAGCCTTTTGCAGGGGAGAAAGCTGTTGTAGTGGCAACAGCTGTCTTTTATCTGGTCTAGGTTTTAAAGGCGGGACGGCCAAGGCTATAAGAAGCAGTGCAGGGGGATCAAGCCCTGCAACTGACTGAGGGGGAATTGGAGGAGTATATTTCAATGCACCTTCAGCCATGAGCTTGCTAAAGGATTTACACAAGCAATCCTCTGGCAGATCTAATTTTTCAGGCCTTTGTTCTTTAAGGTCTATTAAAGAGCCGCGATCGCTCTCCTATCCTTCCTCATCCGCCACTTCCGATTCGGGTGGTACGGTACGGAAGGAAATGGCACGGGTGGAGCGCTTAAATGCTGTCCGGAAGACTCCCGTGACAGGGTAAGTTGGTTGCAGACCAGGGAGGATTGTATTAGGCGCAACACCCGTACACTCTGTGAACACCCACATCCAACCCCGCTGCCTGTCTGCAAGCAGTGTTTAATATGCCCATGCACAGACTTCCTTTTCTGTGTTCTCAGATTTCTCCCACTCGCTGCATTTCGTCCCTTCCTCTTCACTTTCTGTGCTATCTGCGGGTCAGCTAATCAGACCTAACCGTCACCATCAAATACTCGGGCACAGGACAGCCAGTTCAAAGTCAGTATGTTGGCACCAATCTTAAGACTCCCATGAGAGGCTTCCCTCGGATCTGGTCTGGGGTGATCCCCTGGACACCCTCATCTCATGGTCCCTCAGGCGTCCCCTGGACTTGGCTGGAGGAAGTACCCACTTGGACTCATCTTGCAGGGAACCCCTCCCTGGGAAGCAGGTCACCATTGGGTCCTTGGGAATGTCACCCAGGGCAACCTGAGATTTCTCCCTTTACTCTCTTCACCAGTGGCTCCCCACAGGAGCTAAGAGCCTTCTCACTGTCCTTGATTCTGTGACCATTTGTCTCTTTTGCACTCAGAGTTCTTTCTGTTGTGTTTGCCCTATTTTCCATTTAGAGGAAAATAGAGATGTTTACTCTCAATGGCATCTGCTCGTCTGTCTTAACTCCAACCTCCCATCACAAACCTGCCTCCCCAGCTGGTGTACACAGGCATCTGCCCATGGCCAAAACCTCTCCCCCATCCCAGCACCTTCTTTTCTCACATCTGCCTTACCCCACTGGGCAACCCAAGATGATCTTTCCCAACAAATTTGGTGGTCCCTCTGGGTCCAGACCTTGACTCAGGCCTCTTCCTCTGGTCCCTGATGAGGCTCTCGGGTCCCTGGGAGGCTTACCTGGCTAGAGCCCTCCCTTTATGGCTTTTGCTGACTCTGGGGGCTCAGCTGAGGGCTGCCTCCTCCTCTCCTTCCTCCTTTACTGCAGCACCTGTAGCTGCTGCCCGAACCTTGACCAAAGACACCTGGAGGATCATGCCCCTAGAGTCCTACTTTCCCATTTCCTCTGTGCATGATTGGAACATCCGCACCCCTGCCCCTTCCAAGAAGGACAAACAGTCATGGGTACCAGCCACTCCATGTGATGCTGCCACTTAATGCGTGAGGTCACTGGGGAGTCCTGGAGCCAGGAGTGTTCCTCTTGGGGATGCTGTCCTTCCAGCAGACTGCAGGGGGAAGGGTATGCCACATTCTTTTAAGGGCTGCCCTGCAGGATGTCCGAGAGGCACCACTTGGACTGAGCCTTACCCTAATCGAGTGCTAGGGCTTCCCCACAGGCTGGATTTAAATGCATGGGAACTGATGCAAGTGAAAAGGTACCATTTCATTGGCTGTCATGCCTGCACCATCTGCATGGGTGCAGACGTCTATCTGGAGCACTGTTTGGCACTAGGCCATATACTAGGCTACTGGGTAATGACCTTGAGATGTCAGGATCTCTTATTCACTGGCCCTTCCCATTAATTCTAAATGGGGAACCAACACTCAGTTCCCTGTGAGTTGTGTCCTCTGACAATGGGAATGCTTTGACCCCCAGCACCTACACCTTACATGGAGTGTGTAGGTCTAAACAAGCCAATGCCCCCCATGAGGGTGACACCCCGGAACCTTAGCCTTCTACAGAGGGCAGGGGTCCAAACAAGCCAATACCCTTGGAGAAATCTCTACTCTATCTACTTTGACCCCACACCCTGGGCCCCCTCCACCAGACTGCAACACCCTGGGGACTTCAGCCCTCCAAACACCCTGCTACTCCCAAATCTTCTATTCCAAGTCCTGACGCCTCCAAATGTCTCCCTTATCTGAAAAGCTGCCCCACTATGAGACAGCAACCATTACCTCCACAGAGCATCTGTCCCCTTGTGGAGGCAGCAGGAGAATTCGAACCCCAGCTGGTGCATAGCCCTTCTCTCCTACTGAACTTTAACAACTTAAATCAGACCTGGGTAATAATAGCAAAATAAAATAAATAAATAAATAAATAAAACAGACCTGGGAAGCTACACTGACAATTCTGGTGGCGATAGAGAGTTTCCAGCATGTAACAGTTGCCTATGATCTGACCTGGAGAGATGTCCTGGCTGTCCTGACTCAGGCTCTCACAGACAGAACTACAGAGAACAACTCGAGGGGCAAGTAAGTTTGCAAATGCCTACACCTGACAGACCCTAATCATCCCATAGGAGACACAGCTATCCACCCCCATGGATCCCGAATGGCATATAATAAGTCTGACCTATGCTGGTTTGGGGACCATTAGTTGATATGTATAAAGGCTGGGCTTAAGGCCAGCAGGCAGAAGTTTATCAGCTATATGAAAGTTTCTGCTGTGACCCAAGGGCCCAGCCACCTTTCTAGAAAGGCTTAAAGAGGCACTCATTAAACATACCAATCTGGACCTGGACTCATAGGAGGGCAGGGTCATCCTGAGAGAGATTTCTGACCCAGTCAGCAGTGGACATTAGGAGGAAACTCCAAAAGGTTGCTCAGGACTCAGAGGCCCTGATAGGTGACATACTTACCATGGCAACCTTGGTGTTTTACAGCTGAGAGCAGGTCGTGGAGGCCGAGCTCAGGAGAAGGAGAGAAGGCGAGGCCAGGCACACTCAGATGGCAGCGGCCTCCAGGGCTGAGGGCAGCCCACTAGCACCCCATCCACACCCCAGGTGGCTCCACAGGTGTTATATCTGTCACCAGGCAGGACACTGGGCCAAAGAATGTCTCCAAAGGGATAGGCCACCTGTCACTGCCTGCCCAAAATGTGGAAAGGCGGGGCTTTGGTCCCCTTGAACTGAAGGGACTGGGGGTCTGAGGCAGCGCCAGGCCTGCTGCTGCTCAGTGAGGATGGATGCCCCTCTCGGCCCCACTGCAGGCGGTCACCACCGCTGGCCTGGAGCCAAGGGCACCCATGCATGTAGCAGGTGGGACAGTAACTTTCCCTTTGGATGCTGGAGTCACCTACTCTTCTGACTTCCTTCTCCAGACTCGTCACCTCAAGAGCCTGCACTGCTTGGGACGTACCTGTAAGCCACCTTCTCTAACATTTACTCCCCTATCATGCTGTCTGCAGGAAGGCCACACCTTTTCCCACAGCTTCCTGGTAATGCCTGAATGTCCCAGCCTGCTGTTAGGCTGTGATATTCTACAAAAACTGGGAACTGTGAGAATGGCCCTCCCATCAGACTTCCCTACAAATGCTTGTGCTGACCGAAAAGGAGAACCTAGGACAGAGCCCAGAGATTTGGGAAAATGCTGTTCACTCCAACGTCTGGGAGTATGGCATCCTTGGGAGAGCCATTCCAGCCTTCCCTGTGACAGCTGAACTGAAGGACCCTACCAAGTTCCCATGGCCCAGACTGGTCGTTGTACAGGGAAGCCCACCGCCCACACACTCATCAGTCTGCTCCTACATCAGTCATCCACTGGCTGTTCCATCTCGTTCCAGAGCAGGCTGCCAGCTACTTTGGAACCCAGCCTGAGGTGCCCTCTCTTCCAGACAATGTGCCTAATTGTCAATCAAAGCGTACCCATCACTCAGTTGTTTCTCCCCTCACAGCAGCCAGTGTAGCTGCCCAGAGTACTCAACTTCAAGGGCAGAAAGTTCCAAATGGACAGGAAGTGCCAGCACCTTAACTCCCCAGTTCATGACCGTTCACCACCCGTCCCCCTGTCTGGGCCTATGCTGGGTGTGTAGACGTAGAGCCTATTTTAAGCTCCCTCCCTGGTGGACTGGGTGCTGCTCTTTGGGTTTTACAGTAGCAGATATATCCTTGGCTATGGCCAACACATCCTTCTTTTACCCAGTGTATCACCAATCAGAGTTGACCAAATGGGTGGGACCCCTTCTCCCACTAGCAGTGGGGCTCACGGGTCTCCTGAGAACTGTGGGGGAGGCCACTGGAGGCTCCTTCCTAGGGATTCAATCCCAATTATCTCAGGAAGTAGCTGAGAATTTCTGGCAGGCAGCTGCTGCCTTGACAGGGCTTCAGAGCCAACTAGACTCACTTGCTGGGGTGGCTTCTCAAAACTGCAGAGCATTAGACTTCTCACTGTTAGAGAGGGAGGAGCCTGCCTGTATCTAATGATGCTCTACATTAGTCAGACCAAGAACAGGAAGACATCAAGAGATCCTAGACTCTGTGGGTAAGACTCAAACTTTGGGCATGGCAGCCCCACACTGGAAATTCTGGCTGACGTCACTCCTGCCTTTGGTACCTCTCCTCATTTTACTAATCATAGCCCTTGCTGCTGACCCCCTTTATGTAACCTCTTTATTCAATGTCTCTCCTTCCAGCTTCAGGCTCTACATCTACAAATGGTGATTCAAGAGCGCTGTCACCCAGGTCTGACATGCTTACCTCCGTCTGTATGGGACCCCTGGATCGCCAGAACCTTCAGCCAGGTATGATGTCCCGCATCCCAGGCCCCACAGGACTTAGCCAACCAGTCATAAACTTCGAATCCCGATTAAGAGAGCAAGTGCTGGGACCCAGTCCATGCACACCGCCCCTCCGTCAGCAGGAAGCAGTTAGAGCAGTTGCCACCCCAGTGCCCAGAGAATTGGGCTCTCACTGCTTGAGGGGGAATGGTAGGTAGGGAGATAGACATGAGCAGCCAGAGAGGGGGAAGATAAGGTTCCAGGAAAATCTTCCCGGGTAGGGGGTCCCACATGAAGACAGCAAAGGCTTTCCAGGGAGATGACTTCCTTGTCTCTCGGGACCAGGCCAAACAGGTCCCAACCTGATCAAGCAAAACAGAGAACCACCCAAACCACCCCTCATCATAATCTCATTAAAATAAAATCTCCATTGCAGTTTTTCTCCCCTGTGGGCTTTTCTGTGTGCATTTTGGTTCAAGGACCGAGGAGAGCAAGCACAACTCACAATGTATTTGGTGCCGTGACTCGGGTCGCCACTCCTCCATTATGGTGTGCTAAATAAAGACCCTTGAGGCTCTAACTCTCTATGGCTCTCTCAACTGAATTCTTTGCTTCGGGATGACAAGAACTGAGAAGAACAGATGTGACCTGTGGAACTTATGTTCAGGTCTGTAGTGGACAGTTCTTCTGTAATTGAAGTACAGGGATATGGCATCCCATCACCCCTGACTCCACCTTAGTGACATTTCCCTTTATTAATTTTCACAGTCCTCTGCCTTTCCATGTACATTTTAGAATCATTTCTAGACAAAATTGTGGGTAGAGAGTTGTTCATAGTACACATTCATTTTTCATCCTTTTTTTATAGTTACAATATTTATTACATTATTATTTTTATTAAAGTATCATTAATATTCAATCTTGTTGCTTTCAAATGTATATCACAGTGGTTCAACAGTCCCTCTGATCTACTTATGATTGTGAATTACTGTGACCTTTTATCCCCCTCCTCCCCATCCCCTTGGTAACCACTAGTCCCTTCTTAGTATATGAGTCTAATACTGTTTTGTTCCTTCAGTTTTGCTGCGTTGTTATACTCCAAAGATGAGGGAAATCATTTGGTACTTGTCTTTCTCCTCCTGGCTTATTTCACTGAGGATAATATCCTCCAGCTCCATCCATGTTGTTGCAAATGGTAGGATTTGTTTTCTTCTTATGGCTGAATAATATTCCATTGTGTATATGTACCACATCTTCTTAATCCATTCATCTGCTGATGGACACTTAGGTTGCTTCCATATCTTGGCTATTGTGAAAAGTGCTGCAATAAACATAGGGGTGCATCTATCTTTTCAAATCAGGGATCCTGTTTTCTTTGGGTAAATTCTTAGGAGTGGAATTACTGGGTCAAGTGGTATTTCTATTTTTAGTTTTTTTGAGGAACCCTATTATCCTTCTTAATGTTTACTGGACCAATAGTGATGTCTCAATTGTATTTCTGTTTTTAGTAATTTGTATCCTCTCCCTTATCTTTCTTTTATTTATTATTACTGAGGTATAATGACATACAACATTACATTAGTTTCAGTTGTACAACAATGATTTGATATTTGTATATATTGTCCTCTCTATTTCTTGGTTAGCCTAGAGACCTATCAATTTTATTGATCTTTTCTGAGAACCAGCTATTACTTTCATTTATTTTCTCCATTGATTTCATCAAAAATTTCCAGAATTTCATTAATTTCTGCTCTAATTTTTAGTTTGGATTTAAATTGCTCTTCTTTTGTAGTTTCCTAAGGTAGAAGCTTAGATTATTGATTATAGATCTTTCTTCTGTTGTAATAGGCATATTAAAAATGCTATAAATTTCCCTCTAAGCACTGCAAAAGACACTGTGGGTTGTAGCCTGTAGGTGGGGCTTGCCACTGACCTTTGAAGAAGTCAGCCGAGCCCCGAAGGAGTGCCTTGGGTGCTCTAAGAGGGAATTACACCAAGTCCTACAGCAACATGGGGACAATAGTAATGGGGCCAATAGCCCTTGTCAGGTGGCAACTAGACTATATTGGGCCTCTGCCCATATCAGAAGGATATTGGTGTGCCATGATTTGTGTGGACACGGCTACTGGACTATTGGTTGCTTTTCCTGCACATCGTGCAGATCATCAAACTACCAAGAGGGGCCTGGAGGGTCTCTTTGCAGCCTTTGGCCGGACACAGGTGATTGAGAGTGATCAATGCACCCACTTTACTGGACATGCGTTACAACAATGGGTGCAGCAATTAGGAATAAAGTAGAAATTTCACATACCATATAATCCTACCAGGGCAGGCATGGTAGAGAGGTACAATGGCTTGTTGAAATCTGGCCTGAATCCAGACACCAGTAGTCTACAGGGTTGGGCAGTTCGTCTATGGATGGTGCTGTGGCATTTGAATGAGAAGCCACGTACAGGAGCTCTGAGCCCTGTGGATATGCTCACACACCTTGCTGCCTCTCCTGTACAGTTGTACATCCAAACCAAAGAAAAGTTATTGAAGCCAGGATATGGCCAGCAGAGCAACAACCTGCTGCCAGCCCCACTGCATTAAGCCCTGGAGACACTGTTGAATGAACCTGGCCCTGGACATTTCGACACATGGACCAGGGATGGCTGGCCCTTCTGGCACCTTGAGGGTGTGGGTAAAGTGGGGTTCCTATGGCCAGGATCCTCACTGAACTTAAACCACCTGATGATGTAACTGGCCTGTTGCTATGCTACCGCTTCCACACCTTTAGGCAATAAGCCATTATTGTGTTAATATAAAGAGTTCCACCCAGTGCTCTGCACAGGACGGGGTGGCAGGGTTGCAAGGCTGGAGGAGAGCAGAGAGGAGGCTGGAGTGGTGGCAGTGCCAAGGGACTGACCTGCCACCTGGAAATAAAGTTGAGTATAACCTTTTCACCCCAAGAACCCTTTGCTGTAAACTTCTTTGGTCACAGTGAATCTATAGTGAACTTGCCTGGGGCTGAAACGCATTTGCAAGACAGGGGGAAAGGCCTGGAAGCTGGCCTCATGTGTACTCCTGGAGTAACAGCTGAATGGCCCCCAAAGGTCACAGTATTTGCCCAAAAACGTCCAGGAGGTAAGAGCATCTTGTGGAGAAGTTTTATCTTTACGGCCAGTGCATGTACCTCCTGTAGCCCTATCTACTGACCCATCTGTAACTCCCACAGGGAGGGGGTGAAAGTCTGGTATACCAGACCAGGACGAGATCCCATTCCTGCCACTGTTTTATCACAAGACCATTCTCTTGCATGTATCCTACCTAATGGACAAGATTTGCCTATGCTGGTGTCATTAAAACATGTATCATATCGCCCTTAAGGTTATTTTCTCCTACAGTCCCTGTGGCCTGAAGGCGCCCCCTGGCTGCGGATGCCACGTGATGATTGCTCTGAACCCTCAGCTACTGCCTGCCTGGGGAATGGACGGGCTATGGACTTAGTCTGCATAAGACTTTGAATCTAGTTGAATCCTCTGGCTTGTGGATTGTCATAATTTTACTGCTGTTGCCATTGTTATGTCATGAGTCTGGTCACAGTGCCCCAGTTTTCTCGCCCGGGGACCACTGCGGAAGAGCGGGAACGAGTACATTGTAAGGCGACATTTCTGGAGGGGTGGCCTGTGGGTAAAATTGTAACATTTCCAGCGGATCTCGCCTGGCTTTAGTGCATTTGCATATCCTCAGGGGTGGAGAGAAGTTCATCTCCATGTCAATGGGTAATTACCTGGGCAACCGAGGGCATGTCTGAACCTGAGGTTTAAAGGGAGGGGCTGAAGATGGCGACCTGAATCGACCGGCAGAAAAATCCCTCCAAACATTATATTTATTCACAAAAATACAGCAAATACAACTATCCCTAAAAGAGAGACCAGAATACACAGGAAAGTGCACAGCGTACAGGTACACGTGAGAGAACTTGGCAGCCAGGGAGGCGGACGGGATACGGAGCCGCGACCTCCGGAGAGAGGACTCGGCACCCGGTGAGGCGGGACGGAGCCGCGACCCAGTGAGATTCGAGTGCTCCTCCACCCCAGCACTCCGGCGGGAGTCCCGGCAAGGCAGGTAAGGTACGGAGCCATGACCCAACGGGACCGAGCGCTCCTCTCCCCCAGCGCTCCAGCGGGAGGAGAGGATTCAGAGCCGGGAGGGAGTAGAAGTCTGCGCCGGGAGTGCCGACACACACCCTGTGGGGTAGCGGAGATTGGAGAGACAGAGGGCACAGGGTCCGAGCCGGGAACATGCAAGTTGCCCGCAGCAGGCTCCGGAAGGAAAAAGAAAGGAAAAAAAAGGGAAGAAAAGTGCACGCCCTTTCTCAGCGGTCTTAAAGAGACAGGAGCTCAGTAGAGGGGTCGGATAGCCCCACAAGCTGAGCACAGCACGCTGGGAGTCCTGGGGAGCTTTGGACCCCTCAGCTGGCGACTGGGAAAGGGTGGCTGCTATTAAGACCCCCACAGAGATCAACAGCTTCCCATTCGTTCCCAACCCAGCCAGAGCAATAAAGGACCTTGCGGAGCAGTGTGGCCATGGCTCTGGAATAGTGGAGCAACACCGCCACCTACAGCATTCACACAGAACCCACTCTCAGTGGCTTTTTTTTTTTTTTTTTAGTTATTGTTTTTTCTCCCCTTTCTTTTCCTTTTTTTCTTTCCCTCTCTTTCAACAGCCTCCCATTCATTCTCACCCCGGCCACAGCTTTAAAGGGCCGTGTGGAGCGACGTGGCCACAGCTCTGGAATAGTGGAGCAATAGCGCCACCTACAGCACTCACACAGAAACCACCCTCGGTGGGCGTTTTGGTGTTTTTTTTTTGTTTTTTTGTTTGTTTTCTTTTACGTGTTGCTGCTTTTTCTTTTTCATTCTTTTCTTTTCCTTTTTCTCTCTCTTTTTACTTTTTTTATTAGTAGAAGTATTTTTTTTCTCCTTGTTTTCTTTTTTTCTTTTCTCTCCTCTCTTCTCTTTCCTTTTTAAAGTCATAAAGAGCCCAGTGGACATACGTGACAACTACCAACAACTAATTCTATAGTCATGAGAAGACAGAAGAATATGATACAGACAAAACTTCAGACAAACACCACCCCAGAGAGAGAATCTTAAGGAATCGACATGCATAGTCTTCCAGAAAAAGAATTCAGAATAAAAGTCATAGCCATGCTGACGGATTTACAGAAAAATGTGCAAGAGCTGAGGGAGGAAGTGAGGGAAGTGAGGAAAGACAATGCAGAAATGAGACAAGCCATTGACGGGCTCAACAGCAGATTGAATCAGGTTCAAGACACGATCAAGGAATTGCAAGACAGGGACCAGGAATACAAAGAAGCTGAGGCAGAGAGATAAAAGGATCTCTAAGAATGAAAGAATATTAAGAGAACTATGTGACCAATCCAAACGGAACAATATTCGCATAATAGGAGTACCAGAGGAAGAAGAGAGAGAAAAAGGGAAAGAAAGTGTCTTTGAAGAAATAATTGCTGAAAACTTCCCAGTGCTGGGGAAGGAAATAGTTTGACAGTCCACGGAAGCCCACAGATCCCCCAACACAAGGGACCCAAGGAAGACAACACCAAGACACATAATAATCAAGATGGCAAAGATCAAAGATAAAGACAGAGTATTAAAGGCAACTAGAGAGAGAAAAAAGATCACCTACAAAGGAAAACCCATCAGACTGTCATCAGACTTCTCAACAGAAACTTTACAGGCCAGAAGAGAATGGCATGATCTATTTAACGTAATGAAACAGAAGGGCCTCGAACCAAGAATATTGTATCCAGCACGATTATCATTTAAATATGATGGAGGGATTAAACAATTTCAAGACAAAAGAAAGTTGAGAGAGTTTGCCTCCCATAAACCACCACTACAGGATATCTTAAACAGACTGCTCTAGAGGGAAAACCCCTAAGGCTAAAATGATGTCACCAGAGAAAATAAAAGCATAGCAAAGAAAGCAGACCATCCAAATACCAACTAAAGGCAAAGAATAAAACACCTAATATATAAAGAAAGGAGGAGGAAGAATAGGAAGGGAGAGATAAAGAAACATCAGACGGCGTTCACAATAACTTAACAAGAAAGTTAAGTTATATTCGCAGATAGTAAAGAAGCAACCCTTGAACCTTTGGTAACCACGAATCTAAAGCCTGCAATGTCAATAAGTACATATCTATCAATAATCACCCTAAATGTAAACGGACTGAATGCACCAATCAAAAGACACAGTAACAGAGTGGATAAAAAAGCAAGACCCATCTATATGCTGCTTACAAGAGACTCACCTCAAACCCAAAGATATACACAGACTAAAAGTGAAGGGATGGAAAAAAATATTTCAAGCAAACAACAAAGAGAAAAAAGCAGGTGTTGCAGTACTTGTATCAGATAAAATAGACTTCAAAATAAAGAAAGTAGCAAGATATAAAGACGGACATTACATAATGATAAAGGGGTCAGTCCAACAAGAAGATATAACCATTATAAATATATATGCACCCAACACAGGAGCATCAGCATATGTGAAACAAATACTAACAGAAGTGAAGGAGGAAATAGACAGCAATGTAATTATTTTAGGAGACTTTAACACGCCACTCACTCCAAAGGACAGATCAACCAGGCAGAGGATAAGTAAAGACACAGAGGCACTGAACAACACACTAGAACAGATGGACCTAACAGATATCTACAGAACTCTGTACCCAAAAGCAGCAGGATACACATTCTTCTCAAGTGCACATGGAACATTTTCCAGAATAGACCACATAGTAGGCCACAAAAAGAACCTCAGTAAATTAAAAAATATTGAAATCTTACCAACCAACTTCTCAGATCACAAAGGTATAAAAATAGAAATAAATTTCAGAAAGAAATCAAAAAGGCTCACAAATACATGGAGACTTAACAACATTCTCCTAATGAATCAATGGGTTAACGACCAAATCAAAACAGAAATCAAAGAATATATGGAGACTAATGACAACAACAACACAAAGCCACAACTTCTGTGGGACGCAGCGAAGGCAGTTTTAAGAGAAAAGTACATTGCAATCCAGGCACATTTAAAGAAGGAAGAACATTCCCAAATGATCAGTCTAAAGACACAATTATTGAAATTGGAAAAAGAAGAACAAATGAGGCCCAAAGTTACCAGAAGGAGAGACATAATAAAGATCAGAGAAGAAATAAATAAAATTGAGAAGAATAAAACAATAGAAAAAATCAATGAAACCAAAAGCTGGTTCTTTGAAAAAATAAACAAAATAGATAAACCCCTAGCCAGACTCATTAAGAGAAAAAGAGAATCTACACACATAAACAGAATCACAAATGAGAAAGGAAAAATAACAACGGACCCCACAGAAATACAAAGAATTATAAGAGAATATTACGAGCATCTATATGCCAACAAGCTGCAAAACCTAGAAGAAATGGACAACTTCTTAGAAAAATACAGCCTTCCAAGACTCACCAAGCAGGAAACAGAAAAACTAAACAGACCAATCACCAGCCACGAAATTGAATCGGTAATCAAAAAACTACCCAAGAACAAAAGCCCCGGACCTGAAGGATTCAACTCTGAATTCTACCAGACATATAGAGAAGAGATAACACCCATTCTCCTTAAAGTTTTCCAAAAAATAGAAGAGGAGGGAATACTTCAAAACTCTTTCTATGAAGCCAGCATCACTCTGAAACCAAAACCGGGCAAAGACCTCACCAAAAAAGAAAATTAGAGACCTATATCCCTGATGAACGTAGATGCAAAAATACTCAACAAAATATTAGCAAACCAAATTCAAAAATACATCAAGAGGATCATACACCATGATCCAGTGGGATTCATCCCAGGGATGCAAGGATGGTACAACATTCGAAAATCCATCAACATCATCCTTCACGTCAATAAAAAGAAGAACAAAAACCATATGATCATCTCCATAGATGCGGAAAAAGCATTTGACAAAATTCAGCATCCATTTTTTATTAAAACTCTCAACAGAATGGATATAGACAGCAAGTACCTCAACATCATAAAGGTTATATATGACAAACCCACAGCTAACATCATACTTAATAGCGAGAAGCTGAAAGCTTTTCATCTAAGATCGGGAACAAGACAGGGGTGCCCACTCTCTCCACTGTTATTCAACATAGTACTGGAGGTCCTAGCCATGGCAATCAGACAAAACAAAGACATACAAGGCATCCAGATTGGTAAAGAAGAAGTCAAATTGTCACTATTTGCAGATGATATGATACTGTACATAAAAAAACCCTAAAGACTCCACTCCAAAACTACTAGAACT
>JAQQAC010002594.1:91555682-91569730 GCA_029783875.1 Phataginus tricuspis | reverse complement strand
ATTGTAGGTTAATGATACTAAAATAAAATAAATTGTAAAAAAAAAAAAGTGAAAGACAAAATGAAAGATGCCACAGGCAGGATAGTGTGGCCAAGAGATTGGAACAGAAAGCCTAATCCGGTAGGACAAATGCACAACACTAATCCTTGGGCAATAATTCCTTGCACATTTATGGTACTTTGTACTTTTGGAGAATAAGGGCATACTGTGCTTTTATAAATATTATTCCATTTTATTAATAGTTCTTAAGCTATACCTCATGAGCTATAATGCCATTATTTTAACAAGATCTGCATTTTCATGTAACCCTCCCAAAAGACCTGGACATTAGTGCAGGTAGTAGTATTGTTTGAATTTTATATGAAAATTAAGATCAGGAATTTAAGTGATTTACCTAAAATTACCCAGCAGGTATTAATTTCCTTCAGCTTCTCTGAGCCACTACTGCCACCTTTTTCTCTTTCAATAAATATAGTTATATCACCACTAAAAAAAAATAATAAAAATAAAAATAAAAATAATAAAAATAAAGGGAGGGGCTGGCTGGCTTGCTGGCTTCTTCAGGAGCAGGGGAGAGAGATGGCGCTGGACTGCAGTTTGTAAGCAATAAACACGTTTTAAACTTTATTTCTCCCTTTGACCGATTTCAGTTTTTGGAGGTATTTTGCCCTGGGATTTCCTCTCCCCAGACTTACAAGCTTGCTGGGGGTGGGTTTTCTCTCCCCCTTCCCCCTGCAACACACATATCAGCTTAGGTCTGTGGGTTAGGATTTGGAGTACTAGGTCTCCCTGGCCTGCTAAATATGTGGTGCGTGTGCACCAGATTCCAGAGCCTAACTAGGTAACCTGTGGGGCTGCACAGCCCTGGCTCTCACTTCCTCTCCCAGCACTGTTCTACCATCAAAGTCTCATCTGGGCCACCCAGGCATGGCCGAGACAGAATTCTGACCCTGCTCCTTGGGCCCATGCCCCCAGGCACCCCCCGAGTCAGACTTGACGCCATCTTGGCCTCCTTCCTTCCCTCAGATCTGTGTCCCTCTGTGATTGTTATGGGCTCCGCCTCTCCGTACCTCTGGTGAGGTGGACGAGGAGTGAGGGGAGGACAGCTGCTCTTGAAGGACAAGGCTCCGAGACACCCTCCAGGCTGAGCCCAAGGCAAGTGTGAGACAGCAGGTGCGGCATCTCCAGACCCCTGAGATGGCGTCTAGCACCCCAGCCCCACACCTTGGTCCAGACTGGTGGCAGCTGGAGTGACTGGCCAGGGGTTGAGGGCCCTGGAAAGTGGGTGGGAGCACTGAGGCATGAACTTAGAGGTTCCTGGTGTCAGTATAGAGTCCATATGTAACGCTAACAACTCCCTCACTTCAACCACCAGCAGGACCTTGGTTCTGAGCCCAGGCCTGGGGATCCCACACCTCTAACCTCCATTTCTGACAGAACCTCCCGCCTCTCCTTGCTCCTGTCCCTCGTCTCTGAAAGTGGTTCCACATCTGTCAGCTCTTCCCTCCCCAGTCACCAGCCAGTTCTCTGTTTCTGCCGCCGTCTGCCTCCAGCCTCCTGGGGCTGCAGTGGCTTCCTGATGAAGTGCCCCCTTGTCCCACCTCGCCCAAGCCCTGCTGAGGCAGCTCCTCCCAGGCCCGGCCGTGTGGCCAGTGCCCCTGAGCCCGCACAGGCCGGTCCTGCTCACCTGGGCCTCCTGCTTTCACTCCGCCCACCTTCTGGGGTGGAGCCAGATGCTGCAGAGAGCAAAAGAGATGCAGGCTGCTGCTCCGAGGGCCTGGTGTCCCAGCGAGAAGGTGCAGATGGGGCTTCTCACTTGCAGCGCGCCGGCAGTTTGGGACATATCATTCCTGTGCACTGCAGGGCGTTGGGCAGTGCCCCAAGCCTCTGCCCACTAGATTCAGTAGCACCTTGACGCCATCCATGACAACCCAAAATGTCTCCAGATACAGATATTTCTAAATATCTCTGAGGGCAAAACTGCCACCCACCTGCATCCTGGACCCAATGGACAGTTGACACACTCCACACAGTGAGTCAGAAGGTGGGAAGCGTAGGGAGAACCAAAGTACAGGCAGGGCCAGGGGGCTGTGGAGGCAGGGCATTGTGCCCTGGACTGCACCCCCAAATTCAGATGCTAAAGCTGTAACACCCACCACCCTGTGTGGCTGTGTCTGCAGATGGGCCTCTAAGGGAGAAATGAAAGTCAAACGATAGGATTAGTGTTCTTATAGAAGAGGCAGCACCACCATGAGACACTACCTCACACCTGCTGGATGGCTGTTATCAAAAAGATGATAAATAACAAGTGTTAGGGAGGACATGGAGAAAGGGATCCTCCTACACTGCTGGTGGGAATGTATATTGCTGCAGCCACTGTGGAAGGCAGTATGAGGTTCCTCAAAAAATTAAACATAAAACTACCATATCATTCAGCAATTCCACTTCTGGGTACCTATCCAAAGGAAACTAAACCACTATCTCGGAGAGAGATCTGAACCCCCATGTTCACTGCACCACTATTTACAATAGCCAAGACATGGAAGAAACTAAATGCCCATGGATGGATGAATGGATGAAGATGTGGTGCGTATCAAAATGGAATATTACTCAGCCAAAAAAAAGAATGAAATCTTTCCCTTTGGGACAGCATGGACAGCCCTAGAGGGTATGATGCTGAGGGATATGTCAGACAGAGAAAGACAAAAACCATATGATCCCACTAATATGTGGAACCTGAAAGAAAGCCAAGCTCAGAGGAACAGAGAAAACGCTGTTTCACTTCCAGAGGAGGGAAGAAGGGGAAGGGAAAATGGACAATCGTTTGAATTTTAAGTAAATTGAATAAAAAAAAAGAACAGAGACACCAGAGAACATGTCCCCCGGCCCCCGGGGTGCACCCCCTGAGGAAAAGCCCTGTGAGGACACACAGAGGCTGGCTGTCACCAGAAGCCGAACCGGCTCGGGCCTGACCGCAGTCTCACAGCCTCCGGACCCGGGAGAAACCGCCTGCTGTTGCAGCCCCCAGGTCTGTGTGAGTTTGGTGCAGCAGCCAGAGCCGACTCACGTAGATGCAAACGAGGTGGGCTGGCAGCCGTGTCGCTGGGCGGGTGGGCTGGCTTTCACGGAGAAGGCCAGGCAGGGAGGAAGAAGCCCGCGGCTGTCCGTGGGAACCAGCAGGCCCAGCTTGAGGGAAGGCCCTGGGGCAGGGGTGGCAGAGTGTCCGCGGCAGGAGGGCGAGGGGCTGGTGTGGCTGGGTGGGGAAGTCGCAGGTAAACTACCTCCCTGCCGCATTAGGGCTTGATGGCCGCAGGTGCGGTGGGGTCCTTGGAGGCCTGTGTGCAGAGAGAGGACTGCATGTGACGATTTAAAAGGTTCCCCTTTCAAATCTCTATGTCATAACAGCAGTATTACTCATAAGGGCTAAAACATGGAAGCCACACAGGTATCTACCTAGAGAGGAGTGGCTGAGCACAGGGCCGTCCACCCACATGGGAATATTAGTCTTGAAGAGGAGGGAGCTGAGGGCGTGTCCCACATGGGGAACCTGGTGGACATAACGCTGAGATGAGCCAGACACAAAAGGATACGTGCTGTAGGGCGCCACTCACGCCACTCACGCGAGGCCCTAGAGGAGCCGCGTCAGAGACACCGGAGCAAGGGTGGGAATGAAGGGCTCGGGTGGGAACGGGGCTGGGGAGCTGGTGTTTAACTGGGGCAGTTTCAGCTGGAAGATGACAAAGTCCTGGAGATGGTGGTGAGGACGTGCACTCATCCCACTACTGGGCACTTAGAAATGGTTAAAAGTGGCAGATTTTATGTTGTGCATACTTTTACCACAATTCAAAACGGGTTATAAAAAAGGTCCTTCTGGTTTTCTTCTGGAAATTGGACCACCAGGAGGCAGGCTCCAGGGAGCCTGCACAGCGGAGCACCAGATGAGGGCAGCTGGCATGGGGAGGAGAGGGGAGGCTGGTGGCTCCGAGCGTGAGCGGTCAGGATTCCTAGAGGGGTGGATGTGGATTTCCTCTGAGTAGCCACAGGGATGGACAGCCCTCAGCTGAGAAGGGGAAAGCTGTGGGCAGCGCTGGGTTTTCTGGGGGAGGGTCGGCAGTGGAGGGTGATGTTAGGTCCGCTTTGGACCGCCTGCCTTTGAGGCCTGTTCTCCAAGCAGAGGTGTGTGGGCAGCTGGACACGCGAACCTGGAGCTGCCTGGCTGGTCTTCACAACTGCAGTTGAATTCAGTCACAAAGGATGGGGTGTAGGTGGAGAAGAGGCCCAAGACGTGGCCCTGCAGAAGTGGGGGCAGAAGCCTGCCTAGCAGCGCCGCGACGGGACAACGTGCAGAGCGGAGGGGAGGGACCTCGCGCTGCTGACGGCCCGTGGGAGGTCTGTGCACTGGTCCCTGGGGTCTGCAGGTGGGCCAGGGCAGCTCAAGGGCGCGGCGGGACAGGGGCGGGCTCAGGAGGAGAAACTGGACAGCGAGGGGAGGTGTGGGGGCTGCGGGCGCTGAAGTTTGTTTCCTTTGGGTGTTAAAGAAATCAGCCCGTTTGCTGAAGAGAAGGATCCAGTGGAGAGGGAAAATCCTCCGTGCTTGGGAAGCGGAGGAAGGCAGGCTGGGGCGAGGGGACACCGGCGCTGGGGGTGGGGGGCACCTGGCTCTGGCACCCAGGGCCCCGACAGCCCTGTGGCTGCCAGGTCCCTCCCCCGACATCCAGCGGCTCCGCGGCGGCGGCGCGGTCCCCTCGGTAGGGGCGCACGGTCGTGGCGAGGGCGCGTGGAGGGCAGGGAGGGTCAGCTTGGACTGTGGGACGACATGAGCCGTAAGGAGAGGATCCCGGGGTGCGGGGCAAGTGGGAGAAGGCGCGCGCCGATGGACCCAGAGTGCCAGGGGGCACGAGCCGGGTGCTCCCCGGACCTCGGAGACGCAGCGGACGAGCGGCCGCTTCCTATTGGGACGCACTTGAGTCGGCCGCGCTGCGGGGGCGGGGGGAAGGAGCGCGGTTGCATCGTACCGACCCCCTGAGGTCTAGCCGGAGCCTTACTTCTGGGATGGGCTGGTTCCCCTTCCGCGCCAGGACGAGGCGGGGAGCGAGGCACCGGAGCCGGTCGCTAGCTTGAGGCAGCATGGAACCGAGAGGCAGAAAAAAGTCCAGTGTCTTGTGACTTCCTGGGGGGCGCGGCCCAACCAAGTGGCCGCGGGGCTGCTGCGCCAGGCTCCGCCTTCTGTGCGGTGGGAGCCAGGCCGGCCGGCTCCGCATGTGGCCGTGACCGCGCGACCGGGGCGTGGGGCTCCGGGTGAAGGGCGCGGAAGTGCTCCGTCCGCAGCCGCCCAACCCTTCGGGGCCCGCGCGCATCTCCGGACACTCCCCCGCTCAGGTGGGGCTGCTGGGCGGCCCTGTCCGCGAGGGCCCGGTGTCTGCCAGAACCGGAGGGAGCGGCGCTCACAAGCGCCGCCGCCTCCCCCGGGTCAGGAAACCCGCGTCCGGCCGGGGCCGCGGACATCCGCATCCCGTGCCTGGGCGCCCACTGGCCCAGGAAGATCGCGGCTCTGCGTGGGCGCCGGGCCTCGTAGGGACCAAGCAGAGGCGTGGGCCTCCCGTCGCGCGGGCTGGGCCCGAAGCTGACCCGGCATCCGCGCGCCTTCGGCGCCCACTGTTATTTCCAACAACCTTGTTCGTTCACGGGAGGCAGAACTGGGCAAAGGGCACAGAGAAGCCAAGCTCCCCCTCCGAAGTCACAGAGCGGGGCCTCCAAGCTGGGGGGCGGGAAGCGCGGGGGCACGCCGAGACGCGGACAGGAGGCCGGGCAGGTGGACGGGCACCCCCGGCCCCTCTCGCCTGAGGCCAGGGGCCAGGCCCGGCCAGACTGCCGAGCAGAGGGGGCGGACCTCCACCGGGGCGCCGGCCCTCCTGGACCCCGCCGGCCAGGGGCGCGCGGGGACCGCGCCTTCGCTTTCAGCAGCCTCCCGGCCCTTCGTGCACCGGCCGTAGCCTGTGGGTCCGCCCAGGGCGCCCCAGGGCCCGGTGCCCCCAAGCTCGAGCCGAGGACCGCTTTCCTCCCGCCCGCGGCGGCCTAGAGGTTCCGCCCAGACACCGCCTCCTTCGGGCAGCCCTGCCGCCCCCATCGCCCGTTGGCCTGGACGGTGCCGGGCTGGACACACGGGGTCCTGGGGCCACCTCGGTCCCTTTAAACTGGAGGCTCGCGCGGTCTCGGGGTTTCCATGACGACGACTTGGGATGGGGGATCCGGGCGCGGTCCGGCCGGGGCGCATGCGCAGTGCGTGCGGCACGCAGCACGTCCTCCCGAATCGCGCGCGCTGCTGTCGCGGGGTTCCCGAACCGCGGTGAGGGCGGGGTGGGGTTCGCGGGGCCCGCGGGGCCCGGGGTCAGGCGGGAGTTCGTGGGCCAGGGACGGGTTTGGGGGTTCGCGGATCCGGGGTGGGTTGGGGGTTGGACCCGGGGGCGGATTGGGGGGCTCGAGGACCGCGCCCCGGGGGGATCGTCGCGGGTCCGGTCGGGGCGCAGCGGGGGGCCGGTGCCGCTGACCCCCGCGGCTCGCTGCAGGGCGGCCCGGCTCCCTCCGCCCGGCCATGGCGCCCCCGCCGCCGTGCAGGCCCCCGAGGAGGCCGCCGCGGCTGCTGCCAGTTGTGCTGCTGCTGAGCGTCGCGCTGCTGGGCGCCCAGGCCCGCGCCGAGCCCGCCGCCGGGAGAGCCGTCCCCGCGCAGAGTACGTGTCGCCGAGGGTTGCGGGGCCCTGCGCTCACCCGGCGTGCCGGAGGACCGCGCCCCCTTTGTTCCTAGGCGGCCCCGCATCCCTCCGCAGCCTGGCTCCCAGGCGGTCCCCTCGCTGGGTGGTGCTGGGTGAGGCGGGGCTGTGCACGCCCCCAACAGCCCGATCCGCGCCCCCGCAGGCCGCCCGTGCGTGGACTGCCACGCGTTCGAGTTCATGCAGCGCGCCCTGCAGGACCTGCGGAAGACGGCCTACAGCCTGGACGCGCGGGTGAGCCCCGGCCCCAGGTGGGTGGGGAGGACGGACCCGCCAGTCTCCCCATTCCCAGCACTGGCACCCTCCGCCCTCACCTGGCTTGTTATACGACGGGCATTCCCTCATAGGTCTTGGCCTTGAGTACCCCCTTCAAATGCCTCGCGCGCGGTTTCTAACCCCCTCCCTGTAACCCCCAGCCTGGCCCTGAGGACGCCAGTCCCAACCCAGCATTACCCACGTGGGGTGACAGATCCAGTAGGCAGAAAGGAAACTGAGGCAGGGGGAAGAGCTGCCCCTTTTCTCTGGGTCAGGAAGGAGTGTGGCAGGAGTGTGGTGTTGGGCCAGGGTGGCCCCTTGGGAGGGATGGGTACCTGTGCAGGGGCCTGGGGCACCCCTCAAATCGGGAATGAACATTGATCCCCCCAACGCCCTTTCTGTGTCCCAGCCAAGGGGATTTTCACTTACAACAGAGATGTGTATTCCTTCTGGAAAAGGGAGAGAATTCCCAGAAATGGAAAGAAGGGGACACCCCAACCGGTTCCCCTTTTCTGGCCAATTTTGAAGGGCTCAGAGGCCTGTAATGCCCCCAAGGGTTGAGGGGTCTTAATCTCCTCAAGGAACTGGGCCCTAAGAGAAGCAGCTCCCCTGGGGATTGGGGTGTAGTGTTAGAGGGCGGAGAGGGCCTTGAGAGGGGGCACAGAGTTGGAAGAGAAGCAGGGCGCAGCAGCAGAGTGGGGATCAGCATGGGACCCCAAGGTAGATCTGGCCTGGTGGGGGGGGGCTATTCCAGCCAGGAGGGGAGGGGGAAAGGAGGGGAGGGGCCTGGACTGCAGAGAGTGGCCTGTGCTTGGGGGCTGGGGCTGGGTTATGACAGGGTCTCAGGAGCCTGCCAGTAGGTTTTGGGGTAAGTCAGGAAATGGATTGCCCAGGGGAATGGGGGGGTCACTCATGGTCCCTCATGGCTCCTTGTTGCTTTGCAGACGGAGACTCTCCTGCTGCAGGCAGAACGCCGGGCTCTGTGTGCCTGCTGGCCCCCCGGGCACTGAGGACCCTCAGCCAACACTTCCTCATCAATAAATCCCGGCCCTGAAGCCTGTGTCCTGTCTTCCTGTTCTGGCCACTGGAGCCCATGTGTGTCATCCCCAGGAGACCCTGGTTGGGGCCCTGTCTGGCCTTGGTTTCCCCAGCTGTCTTGTGGGCTGAGACCCTCCGGCACGTGTCCCACGCCCGCACCATTGCTAAGCACATAGGTGTGTCCAGCCACATGTGTGGGCCTGGACCCACAGGCACTGGGTGTGCCCTCCAGGGACCTGTTCTCTTGCTTGCCTGCCCTCGTTTTGAGGATAGGGGGATGTAAAAGGCGGGCTAATCCAATGGAACAGCTGCTCCAGCGCTGAACGCCCCTAGACTCCTCTGCACTGCAGTGGGAGGCCTGTGGTGAGGCACTCCACGGAGGCCCAGCCAGTGGACCCCACAACGCTGAGCCTGCTGTGGCTGTGGAGCCCCAGGCTGCCAGGAGAGGGAAGGAGGAGGCAGCAGAGAGGGCAGCCCAGGGAAGGCGGGGCAAGGGCCAGGACCTCCGCCCTGCCTGTTGGGTTCCTCCTGGGCACCAGAGACTCCTGGGTGGGGACCTGGGCCTGAAGGCAGGCATCACGCCAGTGGGCAGTGGCCACAGTCACATCCACATGTGTGTGCACAGTGCCTGCAGGTGAAGCAGGCAATCTTTCCTCCCTCCTTTCTTAGTCCATGGATGTTATTACCAAAGCAAAGCTTTGCAACACCGGGGAACATGGTAGGACTGTGACTGCCAGGGCCTGCTGGGGGGCGTGTAGTCCCAGGGGCTTGAGCTCAGTCCCAGTGGCTGCCTCAGCGGGCCCCGGGTTCCCCACACTCCTGGTCTGCTGCCCCGAGAGCTGAGCTCACAATCTCCATCTGTCCCCAGTGGGTCAGAGCCTTTGTGAAATGTACGCAGCTACCTACTCAGATGCTGCTCCCGGCTCCTGAGCTCTGCAGGACCTGCCTCCACCCCCACTAGCCTCCCAACATTGACCTGTCCTGTCCTCAATGCTTTTCTGCCCAGAAGAGCCAGCTTGCAAGTGTCCATCCAGGTGTAAGGGCCTCAGTGAACAAACCAGAGTCCTACCTTGGCTGTGGTGGGAGGCTGAGCCAGATACCTGGAGGCGGTGATGGCTGGGAGTTCAAAAGCAGGCCACAGAGAGGCTGGGAGGTTGCTGAAGTCATAGCAGCCTAGGCTGGCCTCAGGCCTGGGCAGGGGTGGGGTGCAGTGGCAAGGACCAGAATTCTGTCCTGGGGCCCCAGAAAGGAGCCCAGAGGTGTGGGGGCAGGTGCTTTCCCACTAGGAGCGTGGCCCAGAGGGAGTGAACATTGGTCCCATTGGTCAGCCTCAGTCACATGGCTACTCCAGTGGCAAGGAATGCAGCCTGTGTGCTGGGCTTAGGTTGCCAGATTTAGCAAATTGAGATACAGGACCAGTGCCTAGTATACAGTGTACAAGTAGCTTTAGTGCATTTTAGTGTTAAGTCCCCTGCAATATAAGCACATATTTACACTAAAGATTACTTGGTCCAAAATTTAAATTTAAATAGGTACCCTGTATTTCCTGGGTGGCCATGAGCCCTGGTACAGTTGGGGTTTCTGTTGCTGTAACGGGTGAGGCCACCTGAGTGCTTGTCATAGCCTCTGCAGGAAGAGCCCTTTGCAAGGAAAGAGGGCATAACCCTGCAGGCAGGGTGTGGAGCAGCAGACTGTGGGCCAGGGTGGTGGCTGCTCTGCCTGGGCCTGGGCCCCCGGCTAGTGGCCCTGCGGCCGCGGGGGGCATGTGCAGTCTCGGGCGTGGGGACAGCGATGGAAAGGGCCCCCTTGGAAGCCTCGAGGACTCTGAGCAAGCAGGGCATGGTCTAACGTCTGAACAGGACACTGGCTGCTGGGTGAGGCTGGATTCTGGGAGGGCAAGGACAGAACCAGGGTGGTGAGGAAGCGATGCAGCCATCAGAGCTGAGGGGGTGCTGGGGGTGTGGTAGGTGAGAAGCAACTGGATTCCAGTGTGTTTGAAAGTAGAGCTAGCAGGGATTGCGGCTTGGGGGTGCATTTTGAGAGGAGGGGTGGAGGGGACGGAGTTGGGAAGAGGGAAGGACAGGTCAGCGCCACACCAGTCTTGAGGTGTGCTCCAGATGTCTGCTCAGAGGCCCAGGAGGCGACTAGACACGTACACATGGGAAAGGGGCTGGGGGCCCGGGCCAGCCGTTGGAGCAGAGGAGTGCCAAGGGCAGGGAGTGTCGGCCCCCCGGAGGAGGTGAGGCTGCCACACCGCGGGAAGAGAAGTGGGCGGAGAGGGCTTTGGGAGGAAGGGATCGGTCAGTGTGTCACTCGCTGCTGACGGCAAGCAGGGTCCAAGACTGGACCACTGGATTTGGCGGAGCAGGTGAGCTGGGGCTGGGGAAGGCATGAATGGGCCCCATGGGTTCAGAGCAGACATGTGGAGAGCTCTTGTGAGCAGCTGAGCCTTGTGTTTGCATTTGGTCAAGGCAGTGGCTTCAGGTTCTGCCCTGGAGCTGGGGTTCTGCTTTCTTGCTGGCCTGTGGGCTGATTCGGCCAGTGATCTCTCGACTACATGTAACAATCCCCTGCTTGGCTGAGCGGTGAACTAGAAATGCCTGGTCTTTGGGACAGCTTTGGTTGTGCCTGGACTTCACATTTGCATTCTCCATGCTGTCTGCCTTGAGCACATCCTCACCCTCTCCAGCAGTGAGGCTACCCCACCCATGTCCCCTGCAGGGGCCTGGTTCTCGCCTCCCCAGCCAGCAGGAGTCCCGCTGCCCATCGTCCACCCTTCACTCTTCCAGTGTGGAGCCCCTGGCTCCTAGACCCCGTGCTGTCTCCCTGTTGCATGTCTTCAAGTCGCTTCCTAGAAAACACTGTGGCATGTGAAGTTTCTGAGCTGGCCTGTCTGAAAATGTCTTTTGCTGGCACATTCTGTTCATAGCCTCCCCCGCCACCCCATCCACCTCAGGACCTTTGCACATGCTGTCCCCTCTCCTACACACTTGGCCTCTTTGACCTCCTGCCTCACTCTTCAGCCCGTCATGCCACCTTCCCCTCCTTTGTCCCTAAGGGACACTAGAGAAGTGGGCTGAAAGCTGGTGTGTTAGTTCATTTTCTGTGTCCCTCCTGCTGTGGGACTGTGAAGCTCCAGGAGAACAGGGCTGAGTTCTCTTCAGGGCAAAAGAGGGCACTCACCTGGCCTTGTGCAGCAGCCAGTGGTGGTGGGTGGTGGGCTCTGGGGGGGTGCCTCCGCTGCTGGCGGCCGTTGGGTCCGGCCTGGCCTTCGACTTGGGGAGATGGTACCAGTTGTCACTCTTACGAGGTCGTTGGCCCTCCTTTCCCCTTCACGGGGCTCCTGTGTCATACACAGAGCCTCCCATCTGCTCGCCTCTCTTTTCTGCTCACCTGGGAGACCCTCAGACTTTTTCCCGCAGTCCCCACCTACTTCTGTTGTCCTGCCCAGTCCCATCACCCTGACCCTTGGGGCTTGGTGCTCAGTTGTCTGTTCCTCTGGTTCCTCCATCGGGGATAGGCTGCCCCCATCCCACAGTCTCAGAGGAGACCCTGTGGGATCCCTGGGTGGGCCTGTGGGTCCTTTTACACCTGGGGTGGGGTGCTAGTGAACCACCCTCCCCACACCCCCTGCCCACTCTGGCCTCTGGAATCTGGGAGGGGCCTCCCTCTGAGCACACCCCCTCCTCTGGGCCCCACAGGCATGGCTGCGGTGTTGGAGCTGTGAGGGAACAGCCCAGAAGGCAGCAGAAGCCAGGGGGTGGGCAGGACTTCAAGGGCAGGCGGGGTCGGTGTGGTCGAGGGGCGCGCCCACGGGGAAACAGGCTGCATAGGTGCCTGAGCAGCCTCCCCCTTTCAGGCTGCCGCCACTACCTGTGCATTAAAGCCCAGGCCCTGATGTCAGGAGACCTTCCAGGTGGCTGTTGCTGGGTCCCGCCCTGTCCCTTCCAAGCCAGCGGGTCTGGCTGCCCCCCCTTCCTGGCACTGTCCAGGCCCCTCTGCACCCGTGCTGCGGCACTGGGCTAGTGGGCCATCATGGCTCCGGGGCTTGTGGGAGCTGCAGCGTGAGCTCAGGCGACCTCGAGGGAGAGACCTCTGCAGATGGAGAACGAGGGGCTCACCGAGGCCTCGGCCTCCATCCCTGGGCCTGGCTGTCCCAGGGTCCGGGCAGTGACATGGGTGTGGGCTAGGCCACTTGCTCTGAGGGGCCCCTTCACACCACGTCTGTGGCCAGGGGTCAGGACGCTGCCCAAGAGCTCCTGGACAGTGGACTTGGTTCTCCCCTTTCCGGGCCCCCATCACTGGGCATGATAAATTGTTCCCCAAATCCCAGATTTGGGGCCCTGTTCAAGGCTCACATTCAAAGCCCGGCCCCCCTACTTCTGAGGCCCCTGGACTCCTCCAGGCCCACCATCCCCCTACCCCCAGTCCCGTTTTTTTTCTGCATGGCTGCCTCGCATGTGGGCTTTGCTGGGACACTCCTGTCAGCCCCCTGGCCGCCCTCAGGACACTGGGGAGGCATCTCTCTGTGGTTGCTCAGGGGCCTCCTGCAGCGCTCAGGCAACAGGCCAAGGGGCTCTGAATGGATCCGAGTCTCCCCAAGAGGTTCCTTGTTTCCTCTTGGCTCTCTCGGAAGGTCACAGCCAGGCCGCAGACAAATGCGGGGCGACTCCCCACTTCGCGGCCCCTCTCTCCGCGGCCCTGTCGCTGGCGGCTCTGGCTTCGGAGCAGTTCAGTTCATGGGCCTGGGTGCCTTAGCATGACGCTGGCGGAGGGAAGTCCCCTTCCTGGTCTCCAGGTGACCCTGGGCCTCAGCAAGGGCTGAGGATCCTTGGGCCTGGTCCCCCAGGCCAGGTCCCATCCGCAGGGGCACCGTGAGCTCAGCGTAAGGCTGCCCAGCAGGGTCATCCACGGGGAATGGGGGGAGATGTGGGGAAAGGGGTGCAGAGCGGCGGGCGGCTGGGTTACAACAGTGCTGGGGGCAGTTCTGGGACAAACCGGTCCCCTCACTGCCTCCCCACCTCCCCATCCAGGTCCCCGACCTGCAGCGCAGGTTGGTTCGCGCGGATCCTGAGGACGCGGAGGGAGCCACCCCCCCACCCCCGGCACCTGCACCGAGATCGTGGGGCGCATGCGCGGGCCGCGGAGGGCGGGGGCGCGGACCGGGCCGGGAGGGGTCCTGTGGGCCCCACACCCTGCGTGCGGTTGAGGGGATCCGGTGTTGCAGCTGGGGTCGCCGCGCTGCGCCAGGACGCTGCAGGCTGCGAGCGACGCGGGCATCAGAGCCGGCTCCGACCGCGACCCCGCCCCTCGAGCGCGTGCGGCCCCGGGCGCAGGTTCCCAGGGGCGCCGGCCGGGAATCCGCGACGCCCCCTCCCCACGGGCCCCGGCCCGGCGCCGCGTTCAGACAAAGGCGCGGGAGACGGAGATGGATATGGAGATGCTTCCGTGACTGCGCCCGGCGGCCGAAGAGAAAAAGGACGCGCGCCGCGGGCTCCGGCGGCCCGGCCCCAGCCCAGCGCTCCGAGACCCGCGCTGAGAGGCCGGGCGGGAGGCGCCCTGTCCCGAGCCCCACGGAGCGCCCCTTCTGGGCCCGGAGCCCCGACCGCGCGATCTCCGGTCCTCGGCCACCTCGCGGGGCTCGGCCGCTCCCCGGGCCGCCCCGCCTGGGCGCAGTCCCGCCAGCAGCCCGCGCTGGCCTTGGCGCAGCACCCTAGTGTGCCATCGGGCGGGCAGGGAGGCGGCGTCTGCTCCCACCCCCGAGATCACATGGTGACCCTCGGCAGCCAATGCAGTGGACGCTAGGACCCTGCGGGACCCCGGGCGCCGCGACTGCACCGGCGCCTCTGCATTATAAATACTTCTCCAAAATGCGGCGCAGCTCCCTGCGCGCGCCCAGGCCGCCCGCCGCCTCCGCCCCGCGCCCCTGAGCCGCCGCTGCCGCCGCCGCCGCCGCTGCCGCCGGTCCGAGGGCGCCGCGCCCTTGCC
>JAQQAC010002594.1:91442369-91542620 GCA_029783875.1 Phataginus tricuspis | reverse complement strand
GCCTGCGTGTACGTGGTGTGTGCGCATCTGCGTGTACGTGCAGTGTGCGCGCGTCTGCGTGCCTGCGTGTATGTGCAGTGTGTGCGCATCTGCGTGTACGTGCAGTGTGTGCGCGTCTGCGTGCCTGCGTGTGGTGACAGGGAGGGAACCTGGTGGCCCAAGGCCTTCTGCTCCAGCCCAGGAAGGGAAGCCCAGGCGATCTTGACAGGGACAGGCAGCCCCACAGTCCTGTGCTGAGCAGCAGGGTCGTGAGGGCAGCCGTGTCCTGGGCTCTGCTGCAGAACTGCCTGCCCTTCTCCCACGCATGCCCTGGGCCCAGCAGACCCTGAATGCCATGCTCCTTCCCCGCTGGCGGAGGGCAGTGGATGGGCCTGCATGAGTCTTTGCCTGGGTCTCTGGGCAGCAAGGGTGGTGACACAGCCAGACCGGCTGGGATCAGCTTTGGTGACATGAGTCACCTGGGTGAGGCTGTCGGGCCAGGGCTGCTGTGGACGCCGTGTCTTTGGGCGAGCCCAGAGTATGTCACAGCGGCTGGTTTCACTTGCTGTGGTTTACTGTGTGTGAGCCCATGACTGGCAACTGTCCTGAGACCCCAGGAGTTGCCAAAACAGCCCCAGAGAAGGTGGCTAGCCAAGTTCCAGTGGAGACAGGCTGTGGGGCCAGGGAAGTGGGGGGCCCTGCGCTTCCTGTGGGTGTGTGAGCAGCAGGAGGGAAGGGGAGCAGTGTGGCCCCTCTGCCTGCACGGCCCCCAATGCTGCTGTTTTTCAATAAAACCAGAGTTGATGCAAGTAGGCTCCCGTGCTTTCTTGAGACACCCCCTGCCTGGTGCTGCGCCAGGAAGGGCTTCTCCTCCAGGAGGCTGGAGCAACTGCCTGGGGTGACCTGGGGGGCTGAGGCCCCGGTGCTGGCAGCCCCTTCGGGCGCTCCACTGCAGCCTGGGTATCCACTGGCCCCCTTGACACCTCTGAGGAGCAGCTCATCTCTGGGCAGTGGCGTGAGGTGTGGGACCCAGGCAGCTGGCATCAGGCCCACCTAGGAGGGGTGGGGCGACCCCAGTGTCTGTAAGGGAGGAGGACAATGTGAGCTGGGGTTGGGGATCCAGGCTGGGGAGTAGGGCTCGGAGGGGCTCGGATGGTGAGGTTCAGCGTGGACACACACCTGCCCTTGCTCCCAGGAGCCCAGGACAGCTCTTCACCACCGGCCTCCCTCTGGCTGTGCGCCTTCTGCCCCTCTGCCCTCCTGGGAGGAACTGCTGGCGCAGACTGGCATGTTCCTTCCAAGACAGGGTCTGCCACCTCAGCCTTGCGAGGGCAAGGGGCGTGCCCCTTCTCAGGGAATGGGAATGTCTAAGTGGGAGGCAGTATCTGTGGGCCTGGAAGCTGTGTGCGTGACCTGCCCGGCCCACGCTGGCCCTGAGGACACCGGTGTGCCTGGAGTCTGTCCCCAAGGCCAGGCGTTTGAGGGACACATTCCCCGGGAAGCCCAGCGGCAGTTATGCCTGTGAGATGGCACCTAAGGCGAGCTGTTGGAGATGGAGCCACACATCCACACCCACGTGGGGACACAGCAGACAGGCAGCTGGCAGGGAGGGCCCCACGGTGGCTGGGCCAGCTGTCCAGATCCTGGAATGCTGTCACGGGGTCGGGCCTGGTCCACATCCTGAATACCCTGGGAAGCCTGTGATAATATCTTGAAGCCATGAGAAAAACAGGACTGGAGCCCGTGTCACCCAGAAAAGACAATGCTGTGTCCGGATGGAGTCACAGAGAAGGCAGTGCTGAAACCTAGCTGCTACTGAGAGAGGCAGCCTGGCGCAGCCCACATGGGCCACGGGGCCCTGGTGCCCCACCAGTGGGTGACAGGTGGAGCCCAGACCCAGACTAGGAGGTGAGCTGGGGGGACTGAGGGCCCCTGGGGGTCAGGGTGATCTGGAAAGGGGAGCCCCTTTCCTGGGGGCTGTGATGGGGGCAGCAGAGCAGTGGCGCATGGCACAGGCCTGTATTGCAAGCCCAGCTGACATGCCTACGAAGCCGTATGTGCGGGCACAGGTGCTGTGACTGTTCTGTGCTTTGGTTTCCCTGCTGTCCAAGGGGGAATCATGCTGGCCTCTCTGTCACAGGATGCTGCGAGGATGTTGGGGGGCACAGGCTGGGCCCTGCCCCTCGGCACAGGGTGGGATCTGTGAAAACTGCTTTGAAAGTAAGACTCTTGGTGGAGGGCCTTGTCCTGGTCACTGGTCTGCAGGGGGCTTGTGACTCCAGAGGCCTGGACAGCCTGGCTGGGCCTCAGACACATCAGCACCCCTGAAAGTCACCTCCAAACCCCCAGCCCCAGGCCCTGTGGAGGAGTCGCTCAGGAACACTCTCCTGATCCCGTGGCACCACGTTTTCTCCACCCCAGCACAGTGCTTCCCCCAGGGCTGGCCTAGCAGGAGGTGCCTGATGGGGAAGACACCCAGACACCTTGGGGCCTGTGGCAGCTCCTTGGGCTCCTCCTATTTGGGGTGCTCAGCCCTGAAGTGGCAGAGGGCTGTAGACAAGGCATTTGCGCCCTAGGAAGAATTCACAGGAGCAGGACAGCTTCAGGTGAGGTGTTTACTCCAGGGCCTGACCCAGAGGGTGAATGTGGCCCTTGCTGGTTCTGCCCTAGCCACAGAGCTGTACAAAGCACCCAACGCTGTCCTTGGGGAAGGCCACACAATGGACTGGCGGGAACCAGTTCTCTCCCACCGCTGCCTGGGGCTACAGACAAAAGGCAGGCTAGAAATGCCTGCACTGCTGGGGGCAGGTGCAGATGAGGGGCCTGGGCGGGAGGGCCCTGGCTGGGTCACTGCTTGGAGACTGCAGGATGGGGCTGCGGCGGAGGCCCTGAGGCCTCTCGCAGTGGCACCAGGCGTCCCCATGAGCAGCCGACACTCAGGCTCACCTTCAGGGGCACCTGCAGGCAGTAAGCAGGCAGAGGTGAGCACCAGGCCCGGGCCAGTGCTTCTTGGCCACCTCCCAGGCCCAATGCAGGTGGACAGGTGCCTGCAGTGCCCAGCAGGCACTTGCCCAAATCAGCCCTGGTTATATGCAACCACAGCAACACTGCTACAGATGGATGCTGCCGAGGTCACTCTATGCCATGCCCCAGTCCTGAAACCTTGGCTGAGTCCCTCATCTGGCCTGCCAGGGGCCTCTGTGCCAGCGGGCAGGCCTGCCGGGATCAGACAATGTGCCCCACCTGTGCTCACCACCTTGGGGTCCTGCTCCCAGGGAACTGGTCGGCTCTAAGAGTGCTGGGGGGCCTGAGAGCCCTCCCTCGGACCCTGATCCTGAAGGGTCCTTGCCCAAGGCTCTGGACCCCTGCCCAGCAGCTCAGCCCACACAGGACTCCAGTGGAGTGGGGCTTCCAGGGGCCTTGGGTGCCCCTCTGCCTCCACAGGAGCAGGTGTGGATCACCCCAGAACCCAGGGGCCCCCATTCTGGCTGGGCTTGCACAGAGGCTCCCTGACCCTGCCAAGCTACCATGTGCAGAGCAAGGTGAGTGATGCCCTTGGTAAAGTTAAGGGAGGGATGGTATGCAGTGGCCCTCGGGCACAGAGCCTGGCCACAACCCCTGGGAGGGGAGAGCCTTTCCCAGGAGAGCAGTCAGCTTTCCCAGGGGTTCTGAGGGGCCTTTTGAGCTGGAGTGCCCCCTTTTGAGTGACAGGGATGCCTCTGACCCTGCCTAGGATGTTGGCACAGGCTTCAGGAACCCCACCTCCTTGTTATCCCTCCATCTTCTCTATTGCCTTTGGGGAGCCAGGACCCAGAGGCCTTTGCCACACAAGGACCTGGAGCCCCCTCTGAGGTGACCAGCCAGGACTGGGGGCTGGGACTAGACGTGCCCTGGGGAGCACCTGGGCCGGTGGGACGTCTGTGCCTACTCGCTGGGCATGGAGGCCAACCAGCTGGGGCGACCTGGCTCCTGAGCAGGGCAGGAGGGCATGGGAAGCTGTTCTGGGAGCTCAGGTGCCGTGGGCAGGGCTGGAGTTGAGCCCCTGGTCCTGGCTTTCCTGCCAGGGGCAGCCGGGCAGCTCCAGCTGTGAGTGCACGGCTAGGGGAGGCCTAGAAGGCTGGGCTGACCCATGCACCTCCCACCCGCCCCTCACCTGTAGCCGCAGCTCCAGAGCCTGCATGTGCCCCACGGATTCCATGGCTCCCCTGACAAGAGCTGGAGCAAAGGGGGAGAGAGGGGCATTCCTGAGCCACCTGGGCAGGGCCGGGCTGTGAGGACGCCCTGGCTCAGCCCTGCACTGCTCCAAGCTGCTGGCTCTCCCTCGAGTCCACATGGTCACCCGAGGGCACCTAATTGCCCCACCTGTGGCCCCTGGGGGTGAGGAGGGCCTCTAGGCCTCAGAGCAGCACTGGGGCCCCACCTCCTGTTCCTCTGCAGCGGGCCCTCTTCCCTGCCAGGTGGGTGGGCCTCCAGCTCTCTGTCCAGAGGCCCTGGAGCTGGCAGGAGGGAGGAATAGGCCGCCCCCACGGGGTCACTTGGGTAGGAGGCCTTGTGCTCTTTCCAGATTCCTTGTGCAGCCCGGTGTGGCAGGAGGGCTTTAAGGGCCCGCTTGCTGGTGGGTTGGCCCCGCCTGGGGCCCTGGTTGCCATGGGGCAGCGGCATCACCCTGGGAAGGGAGCAGTCTGGGCGTGGGGGGTGCGGCGGCTGCTGGTTCTGTTTCTCAGTTTACTCTGCACTCTCCTGCCCCTTTGATACAAAAAATTCTGTCCTGAGTTACCTGCCTCCAGTATGACGACAGCGCTGCAAGTGCCCAGGGCTCTTAGCCTCCTTGCTAGTGGCAGGAGGGTGGGAGCTGGTTGCTGGCTGTAGGTAGGGCTGTGGGGCAGCGGGCGGGCAGCATGGCCCCAACCCCTCTGGCCTGCGGAGCCCTCGGGGAGCTGCAGGGTTGTCCACACGCTTCTTACCTCAGCCCCTCACTCTGCTGGTCCCTGTGTGTCCCTGCCTTTGTCCCACTGAGTGACTGACCCCAGGCAACTGCTGGGCAGAGGGGTGTGACCCTCAGTCCCAGATTCGCTCTGGCCTCCACCATGTGGCCCCAGGGGCAGGTAGGGCTGCCTCGGACAGTGGCTCCACAGGGAAGGCTGGGCAGTGGTCCCGGGTCTGGGGAGCTGTGGGGCCTTCAGCCTGATGTCTGCACCATGGGCGGCAGGCAGCATGTCCTGACCACCCAGCCTTGGTACAGTGGCCACAGGCTCCACCTGGTACACGGCTCACTGGTCCTGCAGTCTTGCCCCTGGAGCTGCCGGCGAGCTGCAGGATGCCGCGTCCACAGGGGGCCACGGCCGTGCTTCTCACCGTAGTCCTCCCCAGCCCCACATGCACTGTCACAGACCCTGCCAGTGTAGCGAGGGGCATGGGACACAGGGGGCTCCTGTTTTCTCCCGCAAGGCCAGAAGGGGAGCCCCCAGAAGCTGTGTTAGCTGGAGGAGGTCCTGGCCATCCCTGAGGGCTTAGTGCAGGGACAGATGATCCCTGGCCTCAAGAACTCCTAAGGGCTAACAGCTGGTGGTGAAGCCTTAGAGAGAGCAGAGCAGGACCCATGCTTGGAGCCCCTGCTGAGCCTGAGCCATGCGAAGCTCCCAGGACTAAGGCCCTGCTGGCTCCTCAGCGGGCGCCCACCAGCCTGGTGCAGCTGAGGCACGGCCCCCAAAGGAGAGCAGTTGTGCAGCCCCTACCGGCCTTTGAAGTCCTCCCAGCAGGTCAATGCTTCTGCCCCCCAGAGTCCAGGTGCCTAGCGGCAAGAAGGCAGGGAAGGGCCTCCGAGCCCACCAGGCAAAGCCCAGAATCACAGGGGAGACATGTGACTTGGTCACGGGTAGCAGCAGCAGCGCTGCCCTAGGCTCACCTGCAAACTCAGGGACCTGTGGATCTTCCACCTCAAACAGCAGCTCATCGTGAATCTGGGCAGCCAACCTGGAACACATGGCAGGAGGCCTTGCTCGCTCTGTGTGGCAGGTGGGGCAGCTGAGCGGGCGTGGGCTGCCGCGGAGAGGGCTGCGACCCACACAGGGATCCCAAGGCTATGGGGAGTGGAAAGACCCAGCCAAGATACTCTGGGGAGGTGGGAACCCAGGCCGGAAGTGGCTGACATCAGAAGGGGGGCTGTGACCCTGCCACCCCCAGGAGCCCACAGGGAGTGGTGGGGCTGAGGGTCATGCCCTGCAAGTCCCAGCAGGGGTGGAAGCTGTTTGGGGGGTGGGAGTCTGACTCAGATTTAGGGGGAAATCTCTGCTGACCAGAGTGTGGGGCCTGCTGTGAGCAGTGAAGGTGAACCTAGAATGTGGGGTCCCTAGAGGAGTGGGGAGCACCCCCACTTTGAATACTAGCTTAAGAGAAGGTGATGGGCTGGACAGTGTTTTTTAAAAAAGTTACTATTGAATCAAAGAAACTCTTTTAAGTTTGGAAAGCACGTTCCAGAGTCCAAAGTGCAAAAAAAACCTCCCTCAGTCCCCCAGCTGCAGCTGCCCAGCTTCACAGGGGTGCTGGGACTGGGGCCAGGGCCCCACCGGCACTCCCTCTCATAGGTCAAGGCCACACCGCCTGGGGGCCTGGGCACCTGGCTGTAGCCCGCCCTGGTCAGCCCCTGCCCCTGCAGGCCCTCCCGGGGCTGCGTCTCATGGACCGCACAGGCCTGGGGCGGCCTGCTGCTCCTGCAGCTCCCTCCGCTGGGTGAGTCCCTGTACTGAGGCCGTCCCCACGCCATCAGCAACCCCTCAAGCCCCCTCTCAAGGGGCATCTGTCCCTACCTGCCTCAGAAGGGAGAGGAAGTGGGAGATGGCAAAGTGGGCGCTGCAGGGAAGGGACGGTGAGGTGCGGCGGGGCAGGGGCTTTGGAGGGCTGACACTCAGTGAGAGGTCAGCAGATGCAAAGGTGTCCATGGGGAGAGGATGCAGTGAGAGCGACACCCGATGATCAGCTCTTGAAGCTCTGTGTTGCCACACAGAACATGGCTGTAGTTGGACACAGCAAGTGCACGCCAGGCTTAACAGACTCTTTAGAAGGCAGGATCTGGGTTGGTTGTGTGCCTCGGGCTGTGGCCCCAGACCTGGTGCCAGCGCTGCCCCCAGGGTAGGCGATGGTGGCTGTCTCTGTACAGCTGGGGGTGGGGGTGAGGCTTGGTGCACGCGATCCACCAAATGGTCTCGAGGGCCAGCCATCTCCGGGAAGGATGGGTGTATCACGGGGTCCCATGTGCTCTCTTTTGTGTGACTTGGTCTCTGTCTCTGGGACTGGGCTTGAGGGCAGGGGCCAGTCCAGTCCTTGTCAGCTTGCTGCAGTGCATGGCAGGCACAGTGCATGAGGGAAGGGGCTGTGGGCCCAGAGGCACCACGAAGCCTAGGCTGTGCAGGGCATGTGTGAGCCTGTGTTGCAAGCCCTGGGTGTGGGCGGGGAGCAGCTCTTCAACCAGTACCTCAGTGCAGAGATGGCTTGTAGTGCACATTCAGCCTGAGGCGCCCAGCAGAGATTACCAGGGTCCACCCCACTCTACTCTTCCTCTTTGTCATTGGGTGGGGTGGAGGTAGGGCTGTGTCCATAGCTACAAGCATCTCCCAGGCTCTCTCCCAGATGGAGTGGCCCCTGAAGTGTACACCCTCCAACTTCCAGGGAGGCTCTTTGAAGAGCTGACTTGGCCGGGGTTAGGTACCTTTTGACCATCACTACTTTTGCCTGCAAGGCACTGTGATGGCTGGAGCAGACATATCCATCACGGCACCAAGAGGCAGATGGCCATCAATCCAGTGGGTCCTTGGTCTTGCTGCCCTGAACCTCTGAACCAGTCAGCAACTGTGGCCTCTGGACATCTCATGGGAGAAAAATCCACCTTTTGGAGTCTGAGCCTTGCAGCTGGGCCTGTGTTCCTACCACGGGTGAGCAAGTGCACAATGTCATGGACAGGATGCCCAGGACATCATTCTGGGTCCAGACCTCAGTGCGGGTGCGGGCTCGGGCAGGCTGCCGGCCACTGCGGCTGCCCCCAGGGATGTGTGCCTGAATTCTGCATGGAGCCTTGGGCCAGGCTGTTGGCACTCCCCTTCTGAAGTCAGACCGGACAGCCACATTGGATTTCTTTAACTTCAAGACCTCTGGTGGGGTCTTCAGCTTCCAAGGGGACTTCGTTTTCAAATGGGCAGAAACCTCAGAACAGGCACTATAAATTTGTCCAGATTTAGCAGAAACAGTTTTCACACTTCCTGAAATTATACTGTGAATTTGGAGCCACTGTGTGGCAGTCGCCTAAGAATAGGCCCGCATTGTCAGTCGCCTTCGCGTCACTCTCCCAGCTGACCACATCACCCTATTTCTAACTGGGAATTGGGGCACAGAAAGGAGAAATGGAGGCTCCCCCCTGAGGCGGACAGGTACAGGCATCAGGCCCCTGAGCTGAGGGAGACGTGCCCGCCCATGCCCCGGCACTGTGACCAGACAGGCCGCAGGGACCCGCACTCCCTGGGGAGCACCCGAGAGGGGCCTCGTCCGTCTCCTCCTCTCCTCCTCTCCTCGGTGTGGCTTGCCTGGAGCAGCTCTCTCCTGGCCCCAGAGTGCCCGGCGCTGAGCCCTCCTGCTGTGTCTCCTGTGTGCCCTCAGGGCTGGGACTCAGCAGCAGTTGAGCCTCTAGTCTTGGAAGCCCAGCTCTGCCGCTCATAACAGCTCGTTGAGGCCGCTGCCTGCTCCTCAGCTGGTCCTCTAGCCTCCCAGGGGCCCCAACGCACCTTCCCTGCCCCCTTCTGAGGCCAAGAGTGAGTGCCCTACCACGCCACACCAGGCCTGGCCACACAGTGCCCTCAGGCGGCTGCTGCATTGTGAGGTGGTCAGAGGGCTGGCCCACTGGCAAGCAGATGACCCCATCTTCCACAGACGCCCCTGCAGCTGCCCTGACCTCCTCGTACCCACAGGCAAAGGAGCAGGTGTCTCCCTGAGGCCACTGCTGGGTCCAGTGGGAGATCAGCTGGGGCTGTGGTAGGCAGAGGCATGGGGTGGGAAAAGCTGCTGCTCGGTGGGAAGTTGGGTGCTGGTCAGCTCTGCATGAACTGGACATGCTGCATCCTGCTCTGAGCTGCTTCCCCTTCTCCACACTCAGGTGTGAGAGTCAACAGTCTCTGAAGCTTCTTTCCAGCTCTGACATGTTCTGAAACCTGGAAAGGCCTTTTCACAGGGGTCCCATGTTGTCAGAGGCAGAAGTGGGGCTCGTTGCCTGGCTCCACTGCCCACTGATGCAGAGGCTGAGGGAGCTCTCCAGCAACCAAGGCAAGGATGGACGTCGGGCGTGGGCCTTTGTCCCACGGCTCCCACCCACAGGGTGCTCGGTGGCTGGAGGTGTCTCTTCTTGCACTGCCCGGACCTCCTGGGGACACCCTGCGCTCACACTGCCTCACACAGACACACGCTTGCCCTTGGCCCACATCTGCCCTTCTAGACATGATCCAAACCCTTTTCTAAGACTCTGGGAAGAAGGAATCAAGTAGACAAACCAGAGTATGAAATGCCCCAGTACTGCCCAGCACTCTGCTTTGCTTAGGAAGAGCATTTCCTGAAGCCAGTGAAGGGCTGGTGGCAGAAAGGCAACTAGCCGGGTTGTCAGATTCCTAGGTAAGAGCTGTTCATACTCAGCTCTGGACTGTCACCAAAAATGACTCCAAATCCTCATACACCAACTTCCTTTGTCTATCCCACAAAACCCAAAAATGATGAGGTTCTTTTAGACGTATCATGTCAGGGCTCCGAAGAACCACTCGTTCCTGCCAAGATGGTGTGCTAGCACAGGGTGCTCCTACCCTCCCAGGAACTACCCAAGTGAGCAGGGCTTGTAGATCGGGAGCCGGTCGGGAACACACGAGGAGACCCTGGGGCGACTGGAGGCATCTGGTTCTGGGCGTGTGTGCTGGTTGCGGGGAGCAGACAGCGAGAAAGGCAGCAGGACTCAGCAAGAGGGAAGCCTTGTGTGCTCTGCTCTGACTCCCCTAGTCACTGCAGAAATCAGAAGGTAGTTCAGACCCAGAACAGCTGGCAGCAGGTGTGTGCTGGGGTCCCCGGCACGAGGCCCTCCAACCCTTCTCCCCAGGCCCATGGGATGACAGACCAGGGTATGGCCTCTTCCCCAGGTGGCTTCTCCCCAGGGCTTTAAGGTGACCCGTGGACCAGAGGAAGCACCTCGTGTAGGGGCCGCATGGGGCAGCCAACAGTGCTTCTGTGGGGCTTGGGGACAGGCTTCTCTGCTCTTCTTTACTAGGGTGCCAGTCCCTGGGGCGGGCCTTGGCCTGAGATGCTTCACACCAAACTGGGGAAATCACCAAAGGAACACAGGCTCAAAACCCAAACAATCAAGAAATATTTGAAGAAATATAGGATATGGAGTTTTAAAGAAAGTTGAAAGATCTTAGATAAAGAAAAGTCATGTCTGAGAATGTATCAGAAGCCAAGAGAAAATTGTAAGCTCGGATGGAAAAGAGTGGCTATCGGCAAGCAGGTCCCTATGTCTCAGAGGCCAGGGGAGGAGTCCAGCTGGCTTCTGTCCCCCTGGACTGTCACCTCTGCAGGGACAGGCTGTGCTGGCTTGCTGGAGGCTACAGCAGACAGGGGCAGGTGTGCCTGGGGATGGAGGAGGGAGGGAGCCAGGCCTCCGGGGGTCGCACTCATTTCTCTGGGGGACTTCTGGCTCAGCTGCCGGAAGGGGTCCTGGGAGTCTGGAGAGCGCACCCACTGCCATCTACACCCAGGCCAGGACTCCTGGTGGCCAGGAGGGTGGCTCGGGGCCAGCAGGGGCTGGGTGGGGGCTCCTTGTCACCCAGCCACCCAGATGCTCGGGCTGTGTGCCCCAGGGAAAGTAGCTGAGGCAGAGACAGCTGTGGCTGGGGGCGACCACAGTGGGGTCCCACTCTGGAGGTGCACCTGACCCTGGGGGCAGGGGTGGCAGCTGGCTGGGGCAGGTGGTGCTAACAGGGTGGGAGTGGGGACAGTTTGGAGTCCATGTCCTGTCCGGGGGCTGATGGGCATCAGATGCACCGAGAGGAGGGGTCTGCGGAGACACATTTCTGGACAATCTGAACCTCAGGAGACCTCATCCTGTCCGAGTTGAATGGCCTGATGGTACCACATGCTGCTGTGCACAGGCCCCAGGCACCTTGCTCAGCCCAAGTCAGGAGGAAAGGGCCCTCCCAGGAGGCTGAGAGGAGCTCCAGCCCAGGGGGCCCCTTTGCTTGGGGGTTGGTGAGCCCATCAAAGTGAAGACCCCCATGATGTGGCATGGTAGACACTGCCCCGCTCCTAGGTGGTGAGTGCATGCCAGCCAGCACAGAGGTGCAACAGAACAGCAGGCCTCCCACCTGAGCCCTAGGACAGGCAGGTCCATGCACTGGGCCAGGTCCCGGGCAGGCGGGCCACTCACTCACTGACCTGGCTGTCAGGGTGGGGGAAGTGGCCACTGCAGCGAAGATGCGGATCATGGCCATCTTACAGAGGTCTGCAGCTGAGCCTGGGGGGCACAAAGGTTGTTTCAGTGTGAGGTCCAAGGCCCTGCAGCAGGGACTCAGCAAGCAGGGACTGCCCAGTACTGCCAGCCTCGGCCAGCTGTCTTAGTTCTCTGCACTGCATGATACATGACCCCCAACCTTGAGACCTGCTACCTCCCAGTTCTTGCAACATGGGTGGCTGGGTCCCCTGCTCAGGGCCTCATAGGCTGAGATCAAGATTCGACCTAACCGTGTCCTCATCTGGAAGCTCTACCAGAAACCCACTTCCAAATGACCCTGGGTTGTTGGCAAAGTTCGTTTCCTGCAGGGAGTGGCTGAGGCTCCTCCTGGCTGTTGGCTGTGGGCGGCTCAGCACCCGGAGGCTGCCCTTGGGTCGCTGCCCTTGGGTCGTCGCCATGGGCCCACCCTCCAACATGCAGTTTGTTCCTTCGTGGCCAGCTGGAGGGCATCTGCTGCTGGGAATCGCTGACTCTGTCTGACCCTTAAACCTTTCCAGGGCCCACTTGATGAGGTCAGGCCCACCTGAGATAATCCTGCTTTGTTTAACTCAGAGTCAACTGATTAAGGAGCTTATATCTGTAAACCCCCTTGGCATGTAGCATGACGTAGCCACAGCAGGGACATCCCAGCATATTCACAGGCTCTACCCACACATGGGGTGTGTGCACACAGGGCACAGAACCTAGAGTGCTGCCTGCTGCACCAGTGAATGGATACAGCTCAGCCCCGGCGCCCACTGCCTCCAGCTGCGTTTTTAATCTCGTTGACCCTCAGCTTTACGTGGGTAGAAGGGGCTCTGGGTCAGTGGGGATAAACTACATCGCCAGGCAGGCACTTATTCAGCCAGCATGTCAGGCACCCTGGGAGGCTGGGTGGGGGACACGCCTGTACCAGGGCTAGGCAGAGAGGGCTGTCTGCCCACGGAGACAGCCTGACATCCAGGTCTCCAAGCTGGTTCTAAATTGCATTAGCTGTTCGTAGTCCCTGGGGTAACGAAGAAGTTAAAGTCCTCGGTCAATCAACTGCCTTCCCCCAGTGCACGGCCACGGCCACGGCCCCACAGCGCCTATTTGCTTTTTCCTTACAAGCATGGTGGGAATGCTGGACATGGGAATCTGGTCTCTGAGGCTGACGTGCTGGCTGTGAGGGGTTTTGGGGCCATGGGAACCCTCTCCTGGGTGTGGGAGGTCAGGATGTTGGCTACTTTAGGAAAAGTGCAAGAGCTGGAGGAACAAGGAGGGAGTCGGGGTGGAGAGAGTGTGGGCGGTGGATAAGGGGGTGGCCAGGGAGGCCAGGGGTGCCAACGGCTGGCCTTGTCAGCTGACATGCCTGCCCATGTGGTGGCAGAACTTCCTTGCAGGCTCTGCCACTGCTTGGTCCTGGCACCTCATTAGCTCAGCACAGATGTTTGCCAAGCAGACCAGGTCACTGTTCAGAAACACAGGTGTGCAGGCAGGCAGGCAGTGTGCATGGCAGCTCAGGTCCACAGCCAAGCCCCCAGGTCAGCTTCTCACACGAAGATACCTTGTGTGCAGTCTTTTCTGGAGGGGCTCTCTAAAATAGCCTCAACACCACCTGGTGCACACCTGGCAAGCAGAGACAACTTCCTCACATAGGAAAGCCCGCCTTAGAATCAGCCATCTCAGGGCTTGGAGGCTGTCCCACTGGGAGATGGGACTTGGGAAGACTCCACACTGAGCCCAGACTAAATCCTAGCAACCACCCTCCCAGCCACTGCATCTCTCCTGGTCTCCAAGGAAGACATGGAGGCTGGACCTGAGCCAGACAGGGTCACCCGGCTCTCCTCAGGGTCCACAGCAGACTGGGGACTGGAACTTTGTCCTTCACTGAGCCTGAGCTGCCCACACCTTGTCCTCTGGGGCCCCCAGCCACCCTCCTACTACAGCCCACCCCTCTGTGGGCAGGCCTGCCAGGCACTTGGGGCTGGGATCCTTCCTCCAGGCTTCTTCTCTGGGCCCTGCAGGCCTTGGCTATCCAGCTGTGACCTCTGGGCCTCAGCAGGGGACAGCGCTTGATGCCCAGGCTACCCTGAGGCCTCATGGGATGCTCACGACATGGCACATGGAGCCCGTGACTACAGCTCTCACTTCACCTCTGTACAGAGACCTGGGCTCTTTGAGAGCCACGGCTGAAGATGATTCGAGAGTTTCCGTAACTGGAGGCGAAGGATGTGCTGCCCCTCCCACAGCTGCCTCCTGCTGAGGGCTGCAGGGCGCTGGAGGGGGGCTAGGCTCTGGGTGCCCTCTGAGTCCTCCACCCGCCAGGCCTGAGGGGCACGATGGGGGGTCCCAGGCTGCATCAGGGCCTGAGCTCCAGTCTGGCCCCGGGGCTGGCTAAGCCTCTGTTCCTATTGCAGAGGCAGGATGGCATGGGTCCGGCCAGTCTTCAGGGGCAAACGTCATAATTACACAGACAACATGTACTGAGCAGCTGCCATGTTCCAGGTGTTATTTCCCTGGCACCTTCTGATGGCAACTGTCAGGGAGGACAGGTCAGGATGTACCAGGGCAACAATCTGGTGGGTGCACCTGGCCCTGCAGCTGCCCAAAATCAGAGAGGGAAATGAACACAGCAGGCAAGGTGAGGACTCTGGGTACCTTGTACCACGAAGTTCACTGCCTGCCGCTCTGCCTTTGCCCGGAGCCGCTGGTCTCGCGCGTGGATGCTTGGCAGCAGTCTCCTCCTGCCCGTGATGGACACCACATAGCCTGGGTTACATGAAGGAAAAGCAGGACGAGAGGCAGAAGTAAGCGGCTGCAAAGCGCCCTGGAGGACACCCTGCCTTTGCAGGTGTGGCTTCCCTGGCTCAGGCCCCAGGAGGCCCTCTGCACTGCACCACTGAGTCGGGGCCGAGGAAGCTCTGCCTGGAGGCCTCTGGGGCTGTCTGTAGGGCAAGTGGGTTCTGTACTGGGGAAGCAGGGGCAGCAATAGGGTGGCCCTGCTTGTCTGGGGGCACATTTTTGCACTCCTTTCTGACTTACAACTGCACTTATATGTGATGGAGGACAAGAGAGGTCACTTTTTACACTACAAAGGTTGTTAACAGCCACTTGTGGGACTTGGGTACAGAAATAGTTCTGTGCTGGGTGGCAGCTGAATGGGGGAGAGACATTAATCCATATTCCACTAAAGGTTGATGGCCCACATACCTACACACACAGGCAGGTCCAAGATTTTGGGGGCCTGAAGCTTCTATTTGAATTTTCAAACTTTCCATAATTCCTCTTTAAGAAAATGAACACAGACAAGCGGTGTTGGCTGAGTATAGTCCTCATTAGGGCTTCCACAGAACTATGTGTTGGCGAGAACTAAAGCCTCCACTTAGTATCTACATGTCTGAGGACTGGAATAATTTCCCACATATATCATAATTATCAAGATGTCAGTGCACACAGCACCTGCCATATGCCAGGCAATGCATAATTAAGTCTAATAGTGACTGGCAGGGAGAACTGGGAGCACCTGCCTTTCCAACCGGGCACACTCAGTCCTGTCTGGTGACTTCTGATTAGATACTGAACATCGTGCGCTTGATGTGTTGCGTGCTGGGGTCAGGTTCTTCCTTTCAAGAGCGTCAGTCAGGCCTGAGCTACTTGCAGATCTCCTGATCCCTTGGAGGCCCATCTTTATGTTAGGGTGGATTTAGAGTAGCCTTTAATCTAGGGCTTGTCTAGTTTGGATCTACTGCCAAGGTGTGACCCTTCTGGGGTCTCTACTCAGTGTCCCAGGTGTCCAGCAAGGACTCCCACTATGATGGTCAGAACTCCCACGTCTTTCAGCCCTGTTGAACTCTGGGATGGTTCAGCCTGCTCCTCCCAGAAACTACTCTGCTTAGTCCTATGGGGTTCCACTCTCTGCATGTGTGACCTAGTATTCAAAAACATGGGGGGGGATCCTCTGAAGATTTATGGAGCACTTTCTTTGCATAGCTCCCTCCCCTCTGATACTCTGCCTTGCAAAATCCAGCTGCCTCTGCCTCCCTAGTCCTAATCCTTGTCTCCTCAGTTTAGCATGACCATTGTGTCTCCTCAGTTTAGCACGACCATTGTAATCTGCTCAGGTCCCCTCCTGTATTATGGTCTGTGCCTCCAGACATGTGGTGCTCAGGGCTCACCTCCTTTGTTTCTTCTCTCTCAGAGACCAGAGGTAATACACTGCCCATGATCTAGGGTCTGAAAACAATCACTTTATATATTTTCCCAGTTTCTAGTTGTTTAGGTAGGAGGGAGGTCTGACTCCAGTTACCCTTTGTGGTGCGAAGTGGAATGTGGCCCTTGCTTTCACACATTTCAACTCTTGCGTCTCCTCCACCCAAAGCTCGCAGTGCTGGTGACTGTGGTTCCTGCTCAAGGGCAAAATGACCTCCAGGCCTGCACCTTCATGTCACTGTGCTTGGGAAGTGGGCCAGGTGTGGGAATAATCTCTGGAGAGCTGTTCGTATGCCAGCAAGGATCGCATTCTTTTTTTTTTTTCTTTCATATCTGTACATAATTTTGTTTCTCTTTTACAATACACAATTTAGGCCAATCCCCGTGGTAGGCTGACTTTTTTGTTTGTTTGTTTGTTTGTTTGTTTTTACAATTTATTTTATTTTAGTATCATTAACCTACAATTACATGAGCAATATTGTGATGATTAAACTACCCCCTTCATCAGGTCCCCCCCACCAACCCTATTACAGTCACTGTCCATCAGTGTAGTGAGATGAGAATCTCTACTTGTCTTCTCTGAGCTGTACAGTCGCCGCCGGGCCCCCCCACCCTATGTCTGCCAAGGGGATCGCATTCTTTAACCACTTACAAAGTAGCAATAAACCACAGGAACAGCTAAACTGAAACCCGAGTTAAGTGAGCCACCAACTCAACTTGTCCTTCGCTGGACTCCCATAATGGCTCTGGCCACCCCAGTGCCGCCGGGCATGGAAAGGAGCAGGATGGAGGAATTGGGAGAGGAAGGGGCGGCGGTCTCAGTCCGGGGCCGTTAGAATACCTTGCTGTGGCAAATTTTACAAAAGGTGTGACCATGTGAACACACTGCTGGGCCTCCCTCAGGACCCTGAACCTTTGGCTTCATCAGCAACTTGGTGAGCCTGTCTCAACCCCCTTCTGCATGGGGTGCGTGTGCTCCTGCCTGGGGCCTGGCCCCGCCCCCCACTCCCGCTGTCCGTGCTGCCTCCGTGGCATCTCCTCCCTCCCTCCCGCCTTTGGTCCCTGAGAGAGCACCTGCTATTCCTAGGTTGCTCCCCAGTGGAGGCTCTGATTTCCATCTCCACTGCCAATCCTTCTTTCACACTGTTGCACTGAGAAGTGAGACCCAGGTTCTTTCTGTGGCATGTGAAGCACCATGGGGGGTGGGCCCACTCTGCCTCTTCCCTGCCTCTGCACCTGCCCACCCTGGTGCCACTCCTGGTTCTCCCTGGCCTTTCGTATCTCTGCCCAGGCCTCACCCCTTGCAAGATGGCTGGTGGCAGCACCCTCCAGCCCCCATCGCTGTCTGCCTCAGCGCCCTGTTTGTCTCCTTCACACCCAGGCACCCATCCTTAGACACCCTCTGAGTGCACTTGCTCACTGGTGGGTTATCTGTCTCCCTGGGGCTGTAGCTCCAGGAGAGCTGGGGCTTGTGTCCTGGGCATCAGCATGGTGCCAAACGTGGGGTAGGCACTCAACAAATGTTTGTGGGAGAGTTTAATGATGGTTTGAGTATTTTTTTACAGAATTGTAATTGCTGGGTCAAAGGGAACACATACTTTTTGCCTAGACATATAACGCCCATGGTCCTTCAAGAGAATTAAGTACAGGAAGAGAGGCCGAGCCAAGAAGCCGGGGAGGGGAGACGCCTGGGGTGGGGGCGGGGGTGGGTCCCAGCCCAGCACCACCTGTTAGCTGCATAAACTTACAAGCTAATGAACCTCTCGGTGATCATTTTCCTCATCTGGACAGTGGGGGTAAGGGTACTACCCACTTTAGAGTTGCAGTGAGGGTTTTGTAGGGTCAGTTACGAGGTGCCACTGAAACCGTGCCAGCCTGTGGCTGGTGCTGTGCGAGTGACTGTCACTGTATTTCCGTGCACAGTGACCTGGGCTCTGCACACTCTTATCAGCACTGGGTTCTGTCACTATTTTAACATTTCAAAACTGGCAGTACTTCATTCTTCCCAGGCGTGGGGCTTCGGGAGGATGCGGTGGTCACAGGTGGAGGCTGGGGCCATGCCGGCCTCTGTGGGGCGCACCCGCAGGCCCAGGGGGTTCTAGGCCTGGCAGATGGAAACACGTTGCTGGCTTTCTTGTGCCCCCCACTGAGGCTGCAGGGAGCCAGGGACTCCACATGGGCTGGTGCCTGGATGCCCAGTCAGGCCCAGTAAGAGCCTATGGAGGGGCCACCTTGGGACACAAGGGCTGCAGAGAAACAGTCATCAGCAAGCCGCCAGGAGAGTCCAGCAGAGCCTGGCCCCTAAGGGAACACACTAGAGCCATTTAGGAAGGCTGGGCCCCATCTGTTGTCTTGAGTGCATGCTGAGGTCGCTGCAGTCTCTGTACTGCTGGCCCTCTTCTCCGGTGGCAGTTTCAGGAATTTCTGCTGCTACATTGGTTTCCTTCCTCTTTTAATTTACTCTGTTGCTCTCTTCCAAAGGTCTTGGCTTGAATACAACCCATTATGTTCACAAACTTCTTTCTTTTTAAAACACGCTTTCACAGCATTACTTACCTCCAAGTGACATGCCAGCTTGGTCAGGCCCCACAGGTTTCCACATGAGGTACTTTTAGTGTCACTTATTTCTAGAATGTTTGTCATTTTTCTTGGGACTTCTTTTTTAATCGTAAATCATATAGGAGCACAATAAATTTCCAAATACATGAATGGATGGCCACATCTATAGATATGAAACTACCTTTTTATTCCACTGGGGTCACAGAACATGTTTCTATTTGATATTCTTTGAAATTTTTGACCAAATTTTAGTGAACTTTTAAGTATACCACATGCTTTTCACAGGAACATGTTCTCCACTTGTCAGTGCAGGATTTGATCTCTATCTGTTGTCTTCTAACACGATCTTGTTAACTTTGTTGCCTCAAGTGGAGCTTTGGACCCTTTTCCACGGAGCCTTCTAGTCCCGCTTATCCATCAGGGGCTGGACACTCACCCAGCCTCCACAGACCCGGCCCCACTCATCCAACCCCACCCTCCCGTCTGCCCACCCAGCCACTGGAGGGCAGGGACTGGAAGGTGCTCTGGCCACGCAGGTCACTGTGGGATGGGGGAGGGCTGCTGCAGCTGGCTTACCTGTCTGGTGACACCGGGCAATAGTTGCTTGAGCAAAGTCCTTGATTTTCTTGTACTTCTGCAAAAAACTCTCCAAAAACTGGGTAGCTTCCTGAATAGTAACTCCAAGGCAAGCAGCAAGGCTCTCCTTCCCTGTATGAGCAGAAACAGTCAAGGTCAGAGGCAGAACCTAGCACACCCAGGGGCACCGAGAGCTTGAGCCACCAGGGAAGTGAGCCAGCAGGTGGGCTCTCGGAAGACTCAGTCCCCAGTGGCACCACTGGTTTCTCCTGATTGGTCAGGGTGGTGTTGGCTTTTGGCTTTACATCTGATGCTAGGTTCTGGTCAAGCTAGACTGGCCTGTTAGACATTTATTCACTCAAGAACACTGGCTGAGTGCCTGGCAGGTGTGCAGGCGAAGCTGTGAAGAAAGCAGATGTAGCCTCTGCTGTCAGTCTGTCCAGAGGGAGACTTGATTGTAGATGGGGGAGTGGTGAAAAGGGGGAGGGAAAGTTGCATTGCAAATTATAAAAATGGTACTCAGGAGCTCCCATTGTTGGAATTTTTATTTTGAGAAGCAAACACTTCTAATTTTGTTCACCAAACTTGGTTCCTAGAGGACGCAGGTGTTCTCATGAAGCTTCTTAGGGCAAAGTCTCTGGTCGGGATGGCATCCTGAGTGAGTCCCAGCACAACTGTGGGTGCTGGGGCCACACAGATGTGGGTCTGAGTCCACTCTGTGACCCACTGGAGGCTCTGTGTGGCCTTGGGGAAGTTACCTGACCTGCAGTGAGCCCAATTTCTTCACCAATGAATTAGGTACACTACTTCTTACTCCCAAGGGTTGTTAAGGGTACCCCATGAGCTGAGAGAGGAAAAGTATCACGCAGAGTCTGCTCCTATGTGATACTCAATATGGAGCTGCTCTCTCCCATTTTCCTCCAGAAAAGAAGAATTTTAATAAAGAATGAAGAGCCCATGAGGACAAGTATGAGAGCCTAGCTGGACACAGATCATGGGCAAAGCCTTGTACTGTGAGGGGCTGTATCACTGTGGGGGACTCCTGAGACACAAGTGGCTGAAGACCTTAGTTCCCGGGGAGCATGAGCAGGTCCAGGAGTGAGCTTGCTGTCCTATGCATTGGGTCAGCTCTGGGTCACACTAGAGCACCCTGACGGGCCTTCAGATGACATGGCCCAGAAACCATGGCATAGGGAGTAGAGATGTGGGGTCTGTGAAGACCAGAGGAGAGACCTCTGCAGGAATGGGACTGCCTGACCTCTCAGACACAAGTGCTCCATTCGGCAGGACCACTCCCGGCTCTGGCTGGCTGATGCATTCCATGGTTCTGCACAAAAACAGTATCACGTCTTGGGAGAGTAAAGGGGCAGATGTTTGCTTCCATTGCTTGGCCAGCAAGAGTGGGGAAGGCTGGGGATCCTTGTGCTCCCCAAAGTTCTCCTAGAAGGGAGAGCTCTTTGAGTCCTCTGTCTTTCCTGACTATTCCACATCATATAGCTGGAAATAAGAAAATGCCAATTTCCATTTTAGGACTTAATTAAGACCATGTGATAGCTTCATGAATATGCCATACTGAAATAATCCATCTGTAGCTCTTTCTTTCTCTGACATTCCAATCACTGCCTGTCAGCTGTGGAGTTCCAGTGGAAAATTCCATTGGCTTTCAGAAAGGAATTAAACAGTGGCTAGACATTTGAGGCAAGTCTGGCTGGGTTGGGACTCTGAGTCTTCTGAGCCAACTCCTTTCTCGTGACTAATCTACTGTTAAACCCAGTTAGTGAATTTCTTATTTCTGATATTGCAGTTTTCAGTTTTAGAATTTCCATTTGGTTTTTTTATTTTCTGAGAATTCCTTTTTCATTCATTGTGAGCATATTTTCCTTTACAATCCTTCAGTACAGTCATAATAGTGGCTTTAAAATCGTCATTTGCTGATCCTGACATCTGGGCCATCTTGGGGTCTGCTTTTATGATCTCCTTTTCTCTTGAATCCGATCAAGGTGCCTGGTTTCCCCGTATGTGTGGCGATTCAGGGCTGTGCCCTGGATGCTGTGAATGTGTCGTGGACCCTCTAGGTTCTGTTATGTTTTTCTCAGGAGTATTGAATTTTTTAAAAGGAGGCAGTTAATTTGGCTAAAGTCAAACTTTAAACTCTGTTTCCCTGCAGCAGGCAGCAGCTGAGATCTCAGGTCAGTCCTTTGGGCCCTGGCTGGGCTGTATGGAGTCTGCTCTGCTTGGGTGCGGCCGGGGCTCATCCTGGGATCCGGTGTGCTCCTCTGGCTATCTTCTTTCTGAGGTTTCTCCCTCACTTTCCAGGTTATCTGGTTGCTCCAAAGTGTCCTGGCTAGTGACACGATGGGTTTCTGTCAGTCTCAGCCACCCAGAGCCCTGTCTGAGGAGTGCCTTCAGGTGAAGAGTTATACAATGGAAACTCAACCTTATACCATTCCTTACCTCCAAGCCTCAACCCACCTCTAGCTTCTGTCTGCCTTTGGTCATGTGTCAGTACCTCTGGGTAGTTGTTTTATTTTCCCTCATACTTTATAGATGATATCTGTGGGAGGGTGGTCTGATGGGACCCTTGGCCATTACCAGAAGTCACACTTCTCAATATGGCTGGGAAAGAATCTCTTTCTGTTCTTCTGGACAGATGTTAGGACATCTGAAAGGCTGAGGCTGGCCAACATCTCTGTATGTAAAGAAAGCCTGTTCACCAGAGGAGCAAATGGATGTGGGGACTCCAAATGAAGAAGAGGCAGACACTGAGGCGGAGACAAGGGTGCAGTCAGCTCCCCAGGCCCCGAGGGCCTGCTCCCCACACCCTTGCAAGTGGGTCTGTCTCACCGAGGACCACTGTCCCTACTCCCTACCCCCGTGCAGCATGGCTTCCAGCCCCGTGGGGCTTCACGTAGACCTGCCTCTTCTTTTCACATGACTTCCCTCAAAACTCAGTTTTGGCTGATGAGGCTCTTGTGCTCTAAGTCGCCACCGCAGCCCGGGAGGCAGGCCTGTCCCCTGGAGGGCGTCTGTGAGAGCGAGGGGACCTAGCCCTGTATGAACACACAATCCGACTTTCCACAGATGGTTAATTACATCCTCTGTGTGTGTGCGTGTGTGTGTGTGTGTGTGTGTTACAATTTTAATTCTAGGAAGACAACCTTCATTCCTTTCTCTTCAAGTGCTCTTTTGCCCCACACATAACTGCTAACAGTTTCCCACTCCTTTTTATAGCTCTAGCGCTTAGTGAGCGCCTGGTACATAGTGGGCCCCCTGGAATGCTGGGTGGTCTGACTGGAATAGACCCAACTCCAATTCGACCTTCAAAGCCCAGCCCAGGGGCCACTGCTCTGAGCAGTCTGCCTGGATTTTCCCACCTCGCCTGGCTAGGGGCCTCCTCTTGGCTCCCTTGGCACCAGTAGCTCTCCTGTGCATGCATTAGTCATTCAATGCTGCATTTGCAGGTCTGTTCACGTGTCTCTTCTGACAAATGTCAGCCCTTTGAGAGCAGGCACTGTGCTTTCTCCTGTGATCCTTCCGGTGTGCAGTGTGGAGCCTCGCATTGGGAACACACTCGGTGATGCCTGATTAAATATGACTGTATGTGGAGGCAAACTTTAGAGACATTAAACAATTTGAGAAGAAGCAAGTAGGAGTGCCAGGAGCTCAGAGCAAGACTGGTGGAGCCAGGAGTTGCTTCCTGGAGGACATGACTGCTGATGGGCTCAGAGTGGGTGATCAGCAGGACTGGGGGCTGGGGGTGTGCTGCCGGCTGCCAGGTGGCTGAAGTCAGTTGCGAGCCTGCAGGTCAGCCCTTTGGTCATGGGCCCCCAGGGCTGCAGCTCCGCGCACTGGCTTCCATCTCACCAGGGACAGCTCTTCCCTGGCAGAGTCCTGGCAGCTCGTAAATGCTCGGTCGGAGGGAAGTGTGGGAACTAGGCTGACCCTCGGATCGCAGGGGGACTGCACACATGTACCTGTCCCTTTCAAGCACCTTCTCTTCCATCTCACAGTCCTGTTTCACCGTTGGGTGCTTCCCTTGCAGTCCTCACCACGGCCATGCTAACCAAAGCTATGCCTCTGCCACGTGTCCCCAGCATTTCAAGCAGCAGCTTCCAACCCCTCAGTGGCATATTCATGTGAAAACACTTTGCTGCAAACCATGAAGCCTAGATGGCTGGAATCCCCTCTGCTGAATTTCCAAGGGGCCCTGACAACCCAGGAGACCTGGCCTGCTCACTTGACTAGGCTCTTATTTCACCGCAATGACAGATGTGGCCCTGGGCCGCTGGTGGCAGACACAGTAACTGGGCTGTCAGGCAGGGCAGCGACACCAGGAGCAGCACAATGGAGGCTTGGGGAGGGAACCCTGTCACCAACAGGGCTAAAAGCAGCCAAATTACCCTTTTCACCAACATCATGGCTAATGACTCACTGCTCATTTACAAAGTGAAGCTCTTTTCTTCTCCACAAGGTGCCAAGGTGGCAGTGGTGAGCACACTGACTTTGGGCACCTGGGAGCTATGCAGGAGGGGTGCCCCCTTTATCCTTGGGAACCCCACAGCACACTCACCCTCTGTCCCCCTCTACCAGCAGGACCTGAGGAGGCAGCCCGGCATCCCACACGGCTGCCCGGTGCCTCGACAGTGTGCATGGGCACACCACTGAACAGGAGAACCCTGGCATGGTGGCACAAGCTAAGGATGTGTTTGCTGGTGCCGGGGAGCTCCAGGAATCCTACCTCCACATAACCGAGGAGAAAATGGAGCAGAGAAAGCAGAGGGTCTGACAGAATGTCCCCAGCCAAGAGGGCACAGAGTCACAATGCCGGCTAGGCTGCCTAGCTGGGGAAGCGGAGGCAACATTCTGTCGCAGAGTGAAGCTAATGATATGTCTGTAACGTGATTCTGGAGCAAGGACACAAGGCTCCAAAAACTGATGTACTCTGGTGGGGTGCTGCCCTCCCCCACAGACAGCGAGCCAGGAAGGTCCGGGAGCACAGCAGGCACGAGGCTGAGGGGAGAGGCGAGGAGGGGCATCAAGCAATGCCATCCCACCACCTCCAAGTTCAGCTCTTCAAAGTTTCTTAGTCTGTTTCCCATAAACTATGCACACAAAATGCTTTCAGAAGTGGGATCAGCCAAGTTCATTAACTTGTTCAGTGAGTATTTATCATGTGCCTGCTCTGTGCCAGGCAGTGGGCAGAGCTGGCAGAAGCTCCTGCCTTGCGGTGCTCACAGGCTGGAAGCACTGGGCAGCAGCAGGTGAGCGCGTCGGAGGGGAACCGGGGCTCTGGGAGAGAAGTGCGCATGGAGGGTGGGGAAGACCAGGGCTTAAGAAGGGGCGTGTGGCATACGGCCCTGCCTCTGGCCTTCACGCCCTCGTGATCCTGTTCTGTGGAGTATGGGGCGGACCTGCCACCCGCATGACTTACATGGCAGTGTGGCACTGGTCTGGCTGTGTCTCCCCCTCCCGTGCTGGTTCTGGAGGATGGAGCCATGCTGTAGGCTCTGCTGCGTTGGGAGGCCTACATGGTGAGAACCGAGGGCTGCCTCTTGGAGCAGCCAGCCAGTGAGAAGCCTGCTGAAGCCTGCTAAACTGCATGTCCCAGGCAGGCCTCAGATGAGACCGCAGCCCTGCTGACACCTGACTGCAGCCTTGCTGAGGAGTAGCTGAGCTGTGCCCAGGCCCTGGCCCACCAACACTGATCATAAATGTGTGACACATAACTGATAGCCAATACTGTGGTTGAGGAGGCTGAGAAAAGGCAGTGAGCACAGGAGTGAGGGGTGAGCTCTGTGGATGTGGGGCAAGGGTCCCAGCAGAAGGAACAGCAAGGGCGGAGCCCTCCGTGGGAGCCGGTCTGGCCAGTCTGAGTGGGTTCCAGACCCATCACACACAAGTCTCTCAAAGGCCTGGCTCTTGCAGTCACGCTGGAGGCTCCTGCGTAGAGTGGCTGTGTGTTTTCCCAGATAGTCTTACCCTGGCAGCTTGTTCAGTTTTGCGGCTTTTGCTTGAATGCACAAAGGGTTTCCATGGCAGGGAGATGAATTCTCAGCGTTTATGCACAAGCCCTGTGGCTCAAAGCAGAACTGGTCCAAGTGCAAAAGAGGCCACACGGGCCTGGCCAGTGGCCAGACAGGCCCTTCTTTAAGCCTCTCCCCTGCCCCTCGCTCTCCCGAGGGCACATTAGGCCCCACTGATTTGGCATGACCTGGAGGGAGAGAAGTTTAAAAAGCCCAGATGATCCTTGGTCAGGAAGTTGAAGGGAGAGGAGAGAGAGAGTGGACAGGACCCAGAAGGGCTGCTCTGCCTTGGCTCCTGGGACTGGGGAATGAGAGAGGGGGCGGGCGGGGAAGGAGGGTGAGAAGGAGAAGGGGGAGCGGGATGGGAGGGCAGGACAGGGAGGGCGAGAGGAAGGGGGCGGGCGGGGAAGGAGGGTGGAGAGGGTGGGCGAGGAGGTGGGGGGACAGGGACGGGAGGGCAGGACGGGGAGGGCGAGAGGAAGGGGCGGGGAAGGAAAAGGAAGAGGAGGGAGACGAGCGTCAGGGTCAGCATGAGGGGCTCCTTGAGTGCCCGAAGCACAGAAACAGCCCCGCCACAGCTGTGTGACTAGGGGTGCAGCCAAGGGGCCTGTCGGAGCCTTGCGTTACACCTTCCAGCTAGGCAACTCTGACAGGCACTCCCTTCTGTGTCTCTTTCTTTTCATCTGAAAGGCTGGTGTGAGCAGCGAGCAGATCAGCAGCCTGAGTCAGCTGCCTTGTGGGTGTCTGGTGCACTGTCACCAGTGTTTGTGTAAGTTATACCCAGGGACTCACAAAACGAGCTCCACAGGCCAAGAATGATTTCTCCGAGGCACAGTTGTATTTAAACACAGTTGCATCACAAGGGCCAATGACACCAAGACTTTGGCTCCAGGCCTGCAGCCTACCTGCTCCATAGACCACCGAGTACACCACCTTCTTGGTCTGCTCTCTGTCCGCACACGTCACACATTCTGGGGGAATGTCCTTCCTGTGTCGAGACATGGCACGCTGTCAGGCACACCTGCATGCTTTGACTCCAAACCACCCTCACAGTTCCTTCTCTGGAGGTTCTGAACTGCTTCCAAATCACGCTGTCCTATGGGCCAGGGACACATTCAACATCTGCAGCATCAGGCTGAGTATAGACCATCCAAACACATGCTGATGGTGAGGCCATAGCCACTGTGAGCTGGCGATTTCCACACACCAAAACCAAAGAGTGCCAGCCTGCCCGAGGGAAGCCACACCCAGGGCGGGGGCCTGCGGGCTGGGCTGGCATACAGTTCCCCTGCAGGGCTCAGACAGAATGACTGGCGGCCCAGTCATTCTGGTATGATTCTAGCATACTTCTCTCAGAAATGTGCAGATCAAGCAAACAAGCAAGCAAACAAACAAAAAACAGAGAAATTGAAGATCCAAATACAGCAATTAATAAATTCAAGCTTTTAGATGTGTATAGAACTCCACAGCCAATAAAACAAGGATGCATGCTTGGCCAAAAATTAAGCCTTATTAAATACTGAAAGATCCATATTATACAAATTATATTCTTAACTATACTACAATACTACAAAATACACTTAAGTATCAATAATAAAAGGATAAGACAGCATTTTTATTTTACTAATCTTTCTATTTATTCCTTTGATTTTAAAAATGTCTGCCCTTTATGAATTATCTTTTCTGTGTATTTGGATTTGTTCTTTTCCCAATTTATTTTTTTATGGAAGTCTAATATATTTTATTAGTGTCAGGTATATTACATAGTGATTTGACAATATAGTATAAATGTTCTGAAGTGTTCTATGTAAATGTAGTTACCATCTGTCACCCTACAGAGTCACTACAATATTACTGACTACATTCTCTATACTATACTGTACTTTCTGTCCCCATGACTTACTTACAATTGGGAGTTTGTGCTTCTTTTAACCCCTTCACCTATTTCACCCATCCCCCTGTCCCCATCCCCTCTGGCAACCCCCAGTTTGATCTCTATTTATGAGTCAATTTTTGTTTTGTTTGTTCACTTTATTTTTTAGATTCCACATACAAGTAAAATCATATAGTATTTGTGTTTCTCTGGTTTATTTCACTTAGCATAATACACTCTAGGTCTATCCATGCTGTCACCAGTGGCCAGATTTCATTCTTTTTTATGTCTGAGTAATATTCCATTGTGTATATGTACCACATCTTCTTTAACCATCCATCCATCCAAGGATGGATGTTTCCATATTTTGGCTATTGTAAATAATGCTGCAATTAACATAGGGGCACATTGAATTTGTGTTTTTGTTTTCTCTAGGTACATCCCCAGAAGTGGAATTACTGTTTTATGGCATTTCTCTTTTTAATTTCTACAAAAATATTTTAAATGATTATATAGGATTCCACTGAATGAATATATGCTAATTTAAACTATTTCTGAAATGCTTTCTTAATGAATATCCTCAAACCAAATCTGCAAGTGTGGCCTGTGGTCAGTGACTTCTTTCAAAAGGCACAGTGTGGAAAAGGGGATAAAAGAGGAACCATATAGTAGAGAAACCTAACAGACATAACCTTGGCCAGGTGGCCAAGGTCAGCATCAGCAGCGATAGGTCGTACTGATAGCATGGGCCCTCGACAGGACGTGGTGACAAGGATACTCTACCTCTAGGTTCTTCCTACTAAAATCCACAGTTTCAGTATAGTTATGAGAAAAACATCGGACAAATATCAGTCAGGGGCCATTCTACACAATGCCTGATCAGCATTCCTTAAAACTGTCAAGGTCACTGAAAACAAGGTAAGTCTGAGAATGTGTCACAGCCAAGAGGAGCCTCAGGAGACATGATAACTGAGTGCTGTGTTGTGTCCTGGATGGGGTCCTGGGACAGAAAGTAGACATGAGGAAATATTAAGGAAATCTGAATAATGAAATGATAGTAGATTATGGTGCCAGGTCATGGATCAGGGCTGTCCATTCTTCAGCTTCTGGGTCCGACTCCGAGTTGCTCAGGTGAGCCATCACTGCCCCCCTCCCCCCACACCTGCACCCCTCCACACCCCATTTAGGTGGGGTAAGTGCCATGCTGCCGCTGCATACAGCAGTAGTTAGACTAGGTCCCTCAGGAATGTGCACAAGCTAGGCACACTCGAGTGTACACTGAGCTGCGTGGCATTTCCACGTGGATGCTGCAGGCACTTCTCACGTCCCACGTGACGGGACTCTCGCTTCCACCTGCCACACACCATCTTCTCCCCTGTGAAGGCAGATCACCCACCCTGCTGCCCACTCTAGACTCCCTGCTCCCCCCACTGACCACACGCTGGCTCTGCCATCTCTCCTAACCTCTGATCAAGCCCCACACCTGGCACCCAGATGACACATGACCCCTTGGCCTCTCACTCGACAACCTGAACACTGCTCAGCAGCCATCGTAAATGTAAATGTCTCCTTGCTGAAAACCAGTTGATAGGCTTCTAGTTAAAGACAGGCAGACTAGTCAAACATGTCTACCTCTGCTCCTTCCTGAGATGCCACTCACATAAAGCAAAGGAATGAAAAGGTGTAAATCTACAAGAAAGAAGACAATGGGACAGGGACTATCTGGAGGCCAGAGACTTTCAGGAAAGCACAGGAGAGCCTGGGGGTGAGGGCTATCACAGCTGCATCTGAGAACTCCCACAGCAGTTGACAGCCAGGAGGGGCACTGCTGGCTCAGCAGAGCCATGGAAGGCCCCAGGGCTGGGGAGCATCAGGGATGACCCAAGGCAGGAGGCTGGAGCTGAAGATGGGGAGGTGGGTGAATCCAATGCGTGTGTGCAGAATGGTCGAGCATCGCCTGACTCTCACCCCGTACCCCCAGCCCACCATACTCGACATGAGCTGGGCCAGGCGTCTGCTCTCCCAGAGAGATGATGGTGGTGGTGAATGAATGAACCAGAGGATTGCTACAGAAACTGATAGCCCTGGAAAAGTGGCCTCTATGTTGGGTGCCTGGGGGTTCTCATGTGTTGTGCCCAAGAGCCTGACCGTTCCAAAGTGAGGTCTATAGGCCAGCAATTTCGGCTTATTGAGCTAAGAGCTCTCACCAATATCTAGCCAATCTTTCTTCATCAGACAGCCATGGGTCACCAGAACCTGAGGAAACCCAAGTTCTGACCCCACCACTCCTCTGAAGCTGGTCTTGACCACCCTCCCACCATCAATCTTCACACTGCAAAATCTGGCCAAGACCCTCAGTCCTAGCTCACTTGGAAGGTGCTAGAAGAAGAAAACATATTACATGTGGTTCATTTTACTCTTATTGTGTAAACTCCTCAGGTTTTTCTTTAATATTCTTATAAAAGTCATTTCTGTAGGTATACTGTTTGCTTTTAATGCTAGCTAAATATATCCCAGAGTCTGGCCTTAAAAATTAAAGTCTTTCAAGCTATTCTACAAAGCTACAGTAATTAAAACAATATGGTACTGGTTTAAGAACAGACCCATAGATCATTGGAACAGAATAGAGGGCCTAGAAACAAACCCATATACTTATCAACTGGTATATGATAAGGAGCCATGAATACACAATGGGGAAAAGACAGCCTCTTCAATAACTAACTGGTGACGGGAAACTGGACAGCTACATGCAAGAGAATGAAACTGGATAATTGTCTAATTCCATTTCAACTTAAAAAAGTGAACTCAAAATGGATCAAAGACCTAAATGTAAGATATGAAACCATAAAATTCCTAGAAGAAAACATACACAATATTTTGAACATAATAATGAGCAAATTTCTCCTTGGGCAAGGGAAATAAAATTAAAAATGAACACGTGGTACTTCATCAAACTAAAAAGCTTCTGTACAGCAAAGGACACCATCAGCAGAACAAAAAGGCATCCTACAGTATGGGAGAATATATTCATAAATGATTTATCCAATAAGGGGTTAACATCCAAAACATATAAACAACTCATATGCCTCAACATACAAAAAAACAAATAACTTGATTAAAAAATGGGTGGAGGACCTGAACAGACATTTTTCCAAAAAAGACACACAGATGGCCAACAGGCACATGAGATGCTGCCCCACATTGCTAATCATCAGGGAAATGCAAATCAAAATCACAATGGGGTATCACCTCACACCAGCTAGAATGACCACTACCCAAAAGACAAGAAACAAGTGTTGGCAAGGATGTGGAGAAATGGGAACCCTTCTATACTACTGTTAGGAATGCCAGTTGGTGCAGCCACTGTGGAGAGCAGTATGGAGGTTCCTCAAAAAACTAAAAATAGAAATACCATACGACCCAGTAATCCCACTTCTAGGAATTTATCTGAAGGAAACAAAATCCCTTATTTGAAAATGTATATAGAACCCTATGTTTATTGCCACATTATTTACAATAGCCAAGACATGGAAGCAACCTAAGTGTCCATCAGTAGATGAATGGATAAAGAAGATGTGGTACATATACACAATGGAGTATTATTCAGCCATAACAAAGAAAGAAATCCTGCCATTTGCAATATTACACTAAGTGAAATAAGCCAGGCAGAGAAGGACAAATACCATTTGATTTCACTTATTTATGGAATCTAAAAACAAACCAAAATGAACAAAACAGCAGTAGACTCATAGACACTGAGAAGTGACAGGTGATTACAATGGGGGAGGGGTTGGGAAGAAGGGGTAAAGGGGTACAAAAATTCTCAATCATAATATAAGCTGGTCACGGGGATGGAAGTGCAGCATGGAGAACATAGCCAATGGTTCTGTAACATCTTCCTATGTTGACAGATAATAACTGCACTAGTGGGGGTGAGGATTTAATAATAAGGGTAACTGTTGAACCGCTGTGTTGTATACTTGAAACCACTGTAAGATTGTATATCAATGATACTTCAATGAAAAATAAGAAATACAATTTTCATAATTTAAAAAAAAGGGGGAGTGTAAGAAAGGAATGAAGACGTCCCCTTTCCCTGAAGCTGTGGAGGAAGAAACAACAATTTGAAAAGATGTTAAACGGAATTTCACATGAACATCCTTCCTGGATGCCTGTGAAATATGAAAACTGGCGTGAATATCCTTAACTGCTACAACCTTCCCTCTTCCCTTATTACAAAGTTCCCTTTGGAAGTCTCACAGGACTCCCAGATTTCAAAAACTATTGCCCTGTTCTGTGAGAATCAGCTCACAAGACTCCTGCAACTTTGATAGGGGGTCTTACTTGATAATTTTTCTGCCCTGGTAATAACACTAAAATTGGCATATCTGCATTCCTAATCCATATAAATACTTATGAGACTTGGCTGTTAAATAAAAATGTTACTGGCAGTCTACTCTACTCTTCCAATACGCACAGTGCTGGTTAAATAAACACCCATGGCTCTGTTAGATGGTTATTTAACAAATCATTTGAGAGCCTTTTAAAATTTAAATCATTATATCCTTTATCATATATTAATTTATATATGTGTGTGGGTCTGGTTTTGGACTTTTTCTACTGATCTATTCTGTGTCCATACCATAGCGTTTTAGTAATTGCAGCTTTATGATATATCTTAATATCTGGTAAGACTCAGTCTTCCTTACTGCTGACATTTTTTTCGTGATTGTCATGGATTATTTTTGCATCATAAATTGCAGCTTAGCTTGTCTAGTTACTAAAGTAACTCTTATTGACATTTTTGGCATACTTATTAGGACATTTCCATTAAAAAATCCTATGGGTATTTTTTGGCATATTTCCCAGTGCATTTCTATATTTATATGTTAATATAAGGAGAAGTAACATCTTTATAAAATTGAAATTTCTTATCTTCTTTTCTGTGCTTCTCTACTTTTAACTTTCATCCTGATTTTGTAGATTTTACAAATAAGCTTGTTGTAGGCATTGTATCTTTTTCCTGCATCTTTTCTTCCATTACATTTCTAACTGGTTGTTGTTTATATTTAGGCAATTCACGTCTACTCCTTTGCACCTTTGTCCCCAGATCCCAGCAGGCATGCTGTTCATATTGACCCTCTTGGTGTCTTAGGCAGGCAATCACACCATCTTCCCAGCATGACCCTTTGCCTCTTCCTCTCCAGCTGTCAGCTTCTCTGTTATGTCCACCAGAGTTGTTGTAAACAGCAGTGGGGACAGCAGTTGCCTTGCTCCTGACCCTCCCAGGCTTGGGCGGCCACACCTGAGCTTACTGCGACTGTTGACTGGCAGTGGGTATTATCAGCCAGGGAAGGCCTAGAGGGTCATATCATCTGACCACATCTTAGTGAGATGAGGTGGGGCCAAAGAGGATGGATGCGAAGGGAAAGTCATTACAACAGGGCACAGGTGGGAAGGAAGGCCTGAACTGAGGGAAGAAGCCCCAAGTAAGAGGGACCATGGCCCCGATCAACCCAGGGGAGAGAGGATGCGAGGGGTCAGAACAGCACCCGAAAGGACTGGGCCCCAGTGCTGAGCTCCCTCCAGACTGTTTAGTTTGAAGAGTCCATAGAACGACCAGGGAAGCCACCGCAGAGACCAAGGGCTGCGGGCCTGGAGCTCAAGACGGAGGTGCCGTGAACAGATGGCCCTCGCACCATCACTTCACTTCCTGAGGTCTCCATGCTTTGGGTGGGGCACACTTCTCACCTGGTCTTGCCTTCCATACCCCAGACCCGATGCTCTGAGCCCGAGCGCCTTTCCCCGTTGCTCCTCTGCCTTGTAAGCCACTCTCCCTTCCCCTACAGCACTTCGCCTGGCTCCTGAGAGCTCAGTCCAACCTCTCTGCTCAAGGATGCCAACCCGACCCCAGGCGTGGACAGCACTGCCCAGTGCCCTTTCAGCACCTGTGCTTCTCCCTTATGGCGTTTTAGAAACTGCAGTGAGATATTCAGTCACACTGTGTAAGTCCATCTTCCCCACTGACTATAGCAACCGCAGGCAGGGCGACCTATCTTTTCACGGCTTTATCAACACATGATTGATGTTTAATTGTTTGTTGAGTAGATGAATGGTTAATCATTGGGAGGATGCTCTTATTCCCTTATTCCCATTTTATAAATGAAAAGATCTGAAGTCATACTGGCCAATGGCACAGCTTGACTTGGAGTCCAGGTGGAACAAGAGGAGGAAGGAGGGCATCTTGGGAGCACAAAGATGACGCGAAGAGGCCCTCAGATAAATAAAGCCTTGGGAATCCTTTCACTGGGAGGCAGAAGGCACAGGGCTTCTGAGAACCGGCTCTTTTCCCAGCAGGAGGAGTGACCTGGTTGACTGGTGAGTTCTGGAAGAACAGTCTGCTCAGCTGCAGTTCAGATGCATTCTGTCTGTCCTTCCATGCAGTGAGCCTTGCCCTTGCAAGGCAACTTCTGCAATATGGGGTTAGACCCAATTTAGGGGCAGGTAGGAGCAGTCCATCTGACCACTGTGCAAGCCACACTTTCTAATCAGCTTCATCCAGATAGAGTTGGTGGTGTCGGGACCCCACTCCCCTGGTGCCCTTCTCAGCGGGTTCCTGCATGCCATCTTCCGTTCACCTCCCTACAGCCTTGCACTGTCCCAAGTCCTGGACTCCAGGGCCCTCTGACTTTGCCAACAGCAGGGTGAGAAGGAGCGTCTGGGTGTTCCTGCCCCTCTAATAGGAGCTGCCACCCTAACAGCATTGCAACCTTGCAGACTCCTGCACTCCCCAGGCTCCAGGAACGTGTTCCTCCAGGTGCTCCCACTGGGGGCTGGGGCTCTGCATTTGCCCTCCTGTGCACCTTTGCCCGGCCACATCTCTGCAAAGGTCCCCTCTTTGAGTTGAATATCCCGGCTGAGGCTTTATCATGATCCCCAAAGTAGGCAGCTAAGAAAGAGATGTGGGGTACTGACACCCTATGACCCTAAGGATAAGGGCCATGGCTCTAGAATCAAACTCTCTGGATACAGATTGCTGTGCTTAGGTGGCAACTGAGCCACCTTGGGTGAGTTAAATAACCCCACATCAGTTTATCCAAAAGATGGGGGAATAACAGCACCACAGGATTTTGTTGGTACTAAATGAGATGCGCTTAAAACAATGTAAGGCATAGAGTAAGACTCAGCAAGTATTCATTCTTTGTACTGTTAGGATACAAAGCAGAGAAGAGGAAGAGAGGCTCCTGGGCACAGAAGGAAGAAAGTGCACAGGCAGTCAGAACACAGATATGAATCCTGCCAATTATTCATCACAGTACATGTTTTGAAGTCTGTTAAAATTTAAGAATACTGAGGAGATTCAAGATGGCAGTGTGAGAGGTGACAGACAAATCCTCCCAAAACCACAGATAGTGTGAAAATACAGTTAATACAACTAACCCTAAAATAGCAACAGGAAAGAAGGCTTCACCAGACTGCATGCAGACCTCACGAACAGAGCAGACCTCACGAAACAGGGTAACGTACCAAAGCCTTGATCTGGCGGGACCTGAGCCCTTCCCCTACCCCAGCTCACTGGCAGGAGGAAGAGAAACGGAGCGGGGAGGGGGTGGAAGCCTGGGACTGCTGAACACCCAGCCATGGAGGTCTGCTTTGTTAGCAGAAACCTGAATGTGTGGTGCTCTGGAGGATGGGGAGCTGGGACAGGCAGAGTGCTTGAGAGACAGATTCCAGCTATTTGGGGAGGATGGTTTCCACACACAGCCGCTCTGGGACAAGGGAAAGGCAGGCGGTCTGAGAGGTTTGCTAGCAGGGAGAGGGCTGCTGAAGGGTGGGGTTTGCACGAAGCCTGCTGCGCAGGAAAAGGCATAGGGGGACAAGGTTCTCTGGGTGTGCTTTGCCCAGCAAGTTGGGAACTTTGAAGAACTTCAGGTGCTCCATACCCCTGGCTGGCTACTCAGCTCCAAGGCCCCCCCACTGTGACACGCAGCCTGACAAGCCTTCCTCCTGGCCTGATGGCACTGGCTTGCAAACTGGCAATCACTGCATGGGCATCAGGCCATTCAGAGGGATGCCCCACCTAGAACAACTAGAGACACAGAGCACAGAAGCTTAAACACCTGTGCTCGGCCCACTGGCTCTGATATGGGAGACAGGTACTAAAGCCAGGGATCAGGAAACAGATCTTTCCTCCTGCCAGGCACCAGGTCTGCTCCCCTACAACCCCCAACCTCACTCTAGGGGCTGAGCAGCTCCAGAGACTGGAGCTCCTGGGCACTAGAGGGTACCACACAGAAATATGAAACGTCAAAAGAACATGGTTCAGACGAAAATCTCACAAACTCCAGAAAAAGGGCCAAATGAAACTGAACTCACCAATCTTCCTGAAAGAGACTTCAAAATAAAAATCATAAACATGCTTATGGCAGTACAGAAATATACTCAAGAACTCAGGGACAATTCAAGACGAAGATTCAATCATTAAGAAATTCCATATCTGAAATGAAACATAAAATGGAGGGATTTAAAAGCAGATTAGATGTAGTAGAAGAGATGGGAAATTGAGCAGATATTAGAGAAGAGGAATACAAAGAAGCTGAGGCACAGAGAGAAAAAAGAATCTCCAAGAATGAAAGAATATTGAGAGAACTGTGTGACCAATCCAAACGGAACAATATTCACATGATAGGGGTACCAGAAGAAGAGAGAGAAAAAGGGATAGAAAGTGTCACTCAGGAGGTAACTGCTGAAAACTTCCCCAATCGGGGTAAGGAGATAGTCTCTCAAGCCATGGAGATGCACAGATCTCCCAACACAGGGGACCCAAGGAAGACATCATCAAGACATATAATAATTAAAATGGCAAAGATCAGGGATAAAGACAGACTTTTAAAAGCAGCTGGAAAGAGAAAAAAGATCACATACAAAGGAAAATCCATCAGGCTATCATCAGATTTCTCAACAGAAACCTCACAGGCCAGAAGGGAGTGGCATGATGTATTTAAAGCAATGAAGCAGAAGGGCCTCAAACCAAGAATACTCTACCAGGCAAGGTTATCATTTAAATTTGAAGGAGGGATTAAACAATTTTCAGATAAGCAAAAGCTGAGAGAATTTACCTCCCACAAACCACCTCTAAACTGCATTTTGGAGGGACTCCTATAGATGGAAGTATTCCTAAGACTAAATAGATATCACCCAAGGGATAGACAAAGAGTACAGAATATGATACATAGCATACAAAGAATGGAGGAGGAAGAAAAAGGAGAAAAAAAAAAGAATCTATAGGTTGTGTTTGTAATAGCATACGAAGTGAGCTAAATTAGACTGTTACATAGAAAAGGAATTACCCTTGAACCTTTGGTAACCACAAATATAAAGCCTGCAATGGCAAAAAGTACATACCTATAGATGATCATCCTAAATGCAAATGGTCTGAAAGCACCAATCAAAAGATGTAGAGTCACAGAATGGATAAAAAAACAAGACCCATCTATATGCTGCTTACAAGAGACTCACCTCAAACCCAAAGACATACACAGACTGAAAGTAAAGGGATGGAAAAAGATATTTCATGCAACTAATAGGGAGAAAAAAGCAGGAGTTGCAGTACTGGTATCAGAAAAAATAGACTTCAAAATAAAGAAAGTCACAAGAGACAAAGAAGGACGTTACATAATGATAAAGGGGTCAGTTCAACAAGAGGATATAACTTTTGTAAATATCTATGCACTGAACACAGGATCACCTACATATGTGAAACAAATACTAACAGAACTAAAGGGGGAAATAGAATGCAATGCATTCATTTTGGGAGACTTTAACACACCACTTACTCCAAAGGACAGATCAACCAGACAGAAAATAAAGAGACAGAGGCACTTAACAATGTATTAGAGTATATGGACCGAATGGACATCTACAAAACACTCCATCCAAAAGCAACAGGATACACATTCTTCTCAAGTGCACATGGAACATTTTCAAGAGTTGATCACATACTAGGCCACAAAAAGAGCCTCAGTAAATTCAAAAAGACTGAAATTGTACCAACCAGCTTCTCAGATCACAAAGGAATGAAACTAGAAATAAATTACTCAAAGAAAATGAAAAAGCCCATAAACACATGGAGGCTTAATACCATGCTCCTAAATAATCAATGGATTAATGACCAAATAAAAACAGAGATCAAGCAATATATGGAGACAGATGATAACAATAATTCAACACCACAAATTCTGTGGGATGTAGTGAAAGCTGTGCTAAGAGGGAAATATACTGCAATACAGGCCTACCTCTGGAAGGAAGAACAATCCCAAATGAACAGACTAAACTCACAATTAATGAAACTAGAAAAAGAAGAACAAATGAGGCCCAAAGCCACTAGAAGGAGGGACATAATAAAGATTAAAGCAGAAATAAATAAGATTGAAAAGAATAAAACAATAGAAAGAATCAATGAAAGCAGGAGGTGGTTCTTCAAGAAATACAAAATAGATACACCCCTAGCCAGACTTATCAAGAAAAAGAGTCTACACACATAAACAGAATCAGAAATGAGAAAGGAAAAATCACTACGGACACCACAGAAATACAAAGAATTATGATAGAATACTATGAAAAATTTCATGCTAACAAACTGGATAACCTGGAAGAAAAGGACAACTTTCTAGAAAAATGAAAACTTCCAACGTTGACCCAGGAAGAAATAGAAAATCTGAATACACCAACTGCCAGCAAAGAAATTGAATTTGTAATCAAAAAACTACCTAAGAACAAAACACCTGGACCAGATGGTTTCACTGCTGAATTTTATCAAACATTTAGTGAAGACCTAATACCCATCCTCATTACAGTTTTCCAAAAAGTAGAAGAGGGGGGAATACTCCCAAACTCATTCTATAAGGCCAACATCACTCTAATACCAAAACCAGGCAAAGACACCACAAGAAAAGAAAATTATGGACCAATATCCCTGATGAACATAGATGCAACAATACTCAACAAAATATTAGCAAACCGAATTAAAAAATACATCAAAAATATCATCCATCATGATCAAGTGGGATTCATCCCAGGGATGCAAGGATGGTACAACATTCAAAAGTCCATCAACATCATCCACTACATCAACAAAAAGAAGGACACAAACCACATGATCATCTCCACAGATGCTGAAAAAGCATTCAACAAAATTCAACATCCATTCATGATAAAAACTCTCAACAAAATGGGTATAGAGGGCAAGTACCTCACCATAATAAAGGCCATATATGACAAACCCACAGCCAACATTATACTTAACAGCGAGAAGCTGAAGGCTTTTTTTTAAGATCAGGAACAAGACAAGGATGCCCACTCTCCCCACTTTTATTCAATGTAGCTCTGGAGGTCCGAGCCACGGCAATCAGACAACACAAAGAAATAAAAGGTATTCAGATTGGTAAGGAAGAAGTCAAACTGTCCCTGTTTGCAGGTGACACAATATTGTACATAAAAAACCCTAAAGAATCCACTCCAAAACTACTAGATCTAATATCTGAATTCAGCAAAGTTGTGGGATACAATAATACAGAGAAATCTGTTGCATTCCTATACACTAATGGTGAACTAGCAGAAAGAGAAATCAGGAAAACAATTCCATTCACAATCGCATCAAAAAGAATAAAATACCTAGGAATAAACCTAACCAAGGAAGTGAAAAACCTATACTCTGAAAACTACAAGACACTCTTAAGAGAAATTAAAGAGGACACTAATAAATGAAAATTCATCCCATGCTCTTGGCTAGGAAGATTTAATATTGTCAAAATGGCCACCTAGACTAAAACAATCTACAGATTCAGTGCAATCTCTATCAAAATACCAACAGCATTCTTCAATGAACTAGAGCAAATAGTTCTAAAATTTATATGGAACACCAAAAGACCCTGAATATCCAAAGCTATCATGCGAAGGAAGAATAAAGTGGGGGGAATTATGCTCCCTGACTTCACGCTCTACTACAAAGCCACAGTAATCAAGATATTTTGGTACTGGCACAAGAATAGACCCATAGGCCAGTGGAAAACAGAGAGCCCAGATATAAACCCAAGCATATACGGTCAATTAATATATGATAAAGGAGCCACGGTTATACAATGGGGAAATGACAGCCTCTTCAACAGCTTGGGAAAACTGGACAATTACATGTAAGAGAATGAAACTGGATTACTGTTTAACCCCATACACAAAATTAAATTGAAAATGAATCGAAGACCTGAATGTAAGTCATGAAACCATAAAACTCTTAGAAAAAAACATAGGCAAAAAATCTCTTGGACATAAACATGAGCAACTTCTTCATGAACATATCTCACTGGGCAAGGGAAACAAAAGCAAAAATGAACAAGTGGGACTATATCAAGCTGAAAAGCTTCTGTACAGCAAAGGACACCATCAGTAGAACAAAAAGACATCCTACAATATGGGAAAATATATTCATAAATGACGTATCCGATAAGGGGTTGACGTTCAAAATATATAAAGAGCTCAGGCACCTCAACAAACAAAAAGCAAATAATCCAATTAAAAAATGGGCAGAAGAGCTGAACAGACACTTCTCCAAAGAAGAGATTCAGATGGCCAACAGGCACATGAAAAGATGCTCCACATCGCTAATCATCAGAGAAATGCAAATTAAAAGCACAATGAGATTTCACCTCACACCTGTGAGGATGGCCAGTATCTAAAAGACAAACAACAACAAATGTTGGTGAGGATGTGGAGAAAGGGGAACCCTTGTACACTGCTGGTGGGAATGCAAATTAGTTCAACCACTGTGGAAAGCAGTATGGAAGTTCCTCAAAAAACTCAAAATAGAAATACCATTTGACGCAGGAATTCCACTCCTAGGAATTTACCCTAAGAATGCAGCAGCCCAGTTTGAAAAAGACAGATAAACCCCTATGTTTATCGCAGCACTATTTACAATAACCAAGAAATGGAAGCAACCTAAGTGTCCATCAGTAGATGAATGGATAAAGAAGATGTGCCACATATACAAAATCGAATATTATTTAGCCATAAGAAGAAAACAAATCCAGACATTTGCAACAACATGGATGAAGCTAGAGGGTATTATGCTCAGTGAAATAAGCCAGGCGGAGAAAGACAAGTATCAAGTGATTTCACTCATCTGTGGAGTAAAAGAACAAAGTCACAGTGAAGGAACAAAACAGCAGCAGACTCACAGAATCCAAGAATTGACTAACAGTTACCAAAGGGAAAGGGACTGGGGAAGATGGGTGGGAAGGGAGAGATAATGGGGGAAATGGGGCATTACGATTAGCACACATAATTCAGAGGCGTAGGACACTGGGAAGGCAGTATTTATAGAGAAGACAAGTAATGATTCTATAGAATCGTACTACACTAATGGACAGTGACTGTAAGGCATATGTTGGGGGGACTTGATAATAGGGGGTCTCGTAACCATAATGTTGTTCAAGTGATTGTACATTAATGATACCAAAATAAAAAAATTAAAAAACCACATGATCATCTCCATAGATGCTGAAAAAGCATTTGACAAAATTCAGCACCCATTCATGATAAAAACTCTCAACAAAATGGGTATAGAGGGCAAGCACCTCAACATAGTAAAGGCCATATATGACAAACCCACACCAACATCATACTTAACAGCTAGAAGCTGAAAGCTTTTCATTAAGATCGGGAACAAGACAGGGATGCCCACTCTCCCCACTTTTATTCAACATGGTTCTAGAGGTCCTAGCCACTGCAATCAGACAATACAAAGAAATAAAAGGCATCCAGATTGGCAAGGAAGAAGTCAAACTGTCCCTGTTTGCAGATAACATGATATTGTACATAAAATATCCTAAAGAATCCACTCCAAAACTACTAGTTCTAATATCTGAATTCAGTAAAGTTGCGGGATACAAAATTAATACTCAGAAATCTGTGGCATTCCTATACACTAATGATGAACTAGCAGAAAGAGAAATTAGGAAAACAATTCCATTCACAATTGCATCAAAAAGAATAAAATACCTAGGAATAAACCTAACCAAGGAAGTGAAAGACTTATACTCTGAAAACTACAAGACACTCATGAGAGAAATTAACGAAGATACCAATAAATGGAAACACATCCTGTGCTCATGGATAGGAAAAGTTAATATTGTCAAAATGGCCATGCTGCCTAAAGCAATCTCCAGATTCAATGCAATCCCTATCAAAATACCAACAGAATTCTTCAATGAACTACAGCAAAAAGTTCTAAAATTAATATGAAACCATAAAATACACCAAATAGCCAAAGCAATCCTGAGAAGGAAGAATAAAGTAGGGGGAATTATGCTCCCTGACTTTAAGCTCTACTACAAAGCCACAGTAATCAAGACAATTTGGTACTGGCACAAGAATAGACCCATAGACCAATGGAACAGACTAGAGAGCCCAGATATAAACCCAAGCATATATGGTCAATTAATAAATGATAAAGGAGCCATGGTTATACAATAGGGAAATGACAGCCTCTTCAACAGCTGGTGTTGGCAAAACTGCACAGCTACATGTAAGAGAATTATACTGGATCATTGTCTAACCACATACACAAAAGTAAACTCAAAATGGATCAAAGACCTGAATGTAAGACATGAAACCATAAAACTCTTAGGAAAAAACATAGACAAAATCTCTTCCACATAAATATGAGCAATTTCTTCATGAACCTATCTCCTCGGACAAGGGAAGCAAAAGCAAAAATGAACAAGTGGGACTATATCAAACTAAAAAGCTTCTGTACAGCAAAGGACACCATCTTTAGAACAAAAAGACATCCTACGGTATGGAAGAATATATTCATAAATGACATATCTGATAAGGGGTTGACATCCAAATTATATAAAGAGCTCATGCACCTCAACAAACAAAAATCAAATAAGCCAATTAAAAAATGGGCAGAGGAGCTGCACAGATACTTCTCCAAAGAAGACATTCAGATGGCTAACAGGCATATTAAAAGATGCTCCACATCGCTAATCATCAGAGAAATGCAAATTAAAGCCACAATGGGATATCATCTCACACCAGTTAGGATGGCTGCCATCTAAAACACAAACAACAAATGTTGGAGAGGATGTGGAGAAAGGGGAACCCTCCTACAAAGCTGGTGGGAATGTAAATTAGTTCAACCATTGTGGAAAGCAGTATGGAGTTTCGTCAAAAAACTCAAGATAGAAATACCATTTGACCCAGGAATTCCACTCCTAGGAATTTACCCTAAGAATGCAGCAGCCCAGTTTCAAAAAGACAGATGCACCCCTATGTTTATCGCAGCTCTATTTACAATAGCCAAGAAATGGAAGCAACCTAAGTGTCCATCAGTATAGATGAATGGACAAAGAAGATAAGGTACATATACACAATGGAATATTATTCAGCCATAAGAAGAAAACAAATTCTACCATTTGCAACAATATGGATGGAGCTAGAGGGTATTATGCTCAGTGAAATAAGCCAGATGGAGAAAGACAAGTGCCAAATGATTTCCCTCATTTGTGGAGTATAACAAGGAAGCAAAACTGAAGGAACAAAAAAGCAGCAAACTCACAGACTCCAAGAAGAGACTAGTGGTTACCAAAGGGGAGGGGTGGGGGAAGGCGGGTGGGGAAGGAGGGAGATGGGGATTGAGGGGCATTATGATTGGCATGCACAATATAGGGAGGTCACAGGGAAGCCCGTTCAGCCTGGAGAAGACGAATAATGACTCTATAGCATCTTACTATGCTGCAATGGGGGGTGGGGGGGTGGGGACTAGATAATATGGTTGAATGTTGAAACCACAATATTGCTCATGTGAAACCTTCATAAGAGAGTATACTAAAAAAAAAAAAAGTCCCTTTTGGGAAAAGTAGTAAAACTTTTTCAATGAATTAATAAAATGTAAATTGTATTTCTTTACTTCTCTCCTTTTGCTTCAAGTATTTTGAAGTTCTCTTATTCAGGACATTCAAATTTGAGATTGTTGTATCTTCTTGAATTGATCTTTTATCATTATGATATGTCCCTCTTTATTTCTAGTAACACTATTTGTCTTGTAGTTTAAGCTTCCCATCTTGGTATTTGATTATTTATTTATTCCATTTGCATTTTGTTCTGTCCCTTTTTTCTTGAATTCTTTTAGGTGAACCACATATTTTGTCAACCACAATATTTTTAATATCCCATTTATGTTCTCCATTGACTTTTTTGGCTATACTTCTGGTCCTGTTTTAGAGGCTGCCCTAGAATTAAAATATGCTTCTGTAAGTCAGCATAGTCTTCCTTTTAATATTATAATACTTCACAAATAGTGTAAGAATGTTGCAATAGTATAAGTACACTTCTCTTCCTACCCTTTTAACTTTCTGTGACTTGTATTTTAACTTCCATGCTTTAGTGTAAAAAGAAAAAACCCTGTTAATAGTCTTTTCAGGAATTCGAAACCATATATAAACTGCATATAAATATAAAAAAAACATAAAATAAATATGTAAAATAAAATAAAAATATGTACCCTTATATTTACCTATTCTGGTGCTCTATACTCTTTCTGAAAATACAGAGTTTCATGTAGAATCATCCTCTGTAGCCTGAAGAACTTCTTTTAGCATTTCTTGTAGTGCAGGTCTACTAAGATTATTTTGGTTTTTGTAAATATGGAATTGTCTTTATTTTGTCTTAATTTTCACAAGATAATTTTCTGGATATAGACATCTAGATTGTTTCCTTCAGCACTGGAAGGACATTATTCCATTGTCTCTGGTCTGCACTGTTTCTGGCAAAAAGATGTAATTTGTATTGTTCTTTGTATATAGTGTGTCTTTTTTCTTCTGGTGCCTTTCAAGGTTTTCTCTCCCTGAATTTCATGAGGTTGACTTTAATGTGCCTACTGTGTGGCTTTCTTTGTGTTTAACTCATTTGGGGTTTGTGGAGCTTTTTCCATATGTAGATTGATATCTTTAATCAATTCAGGAACATTCTCAGCCATTAAAACTACATGTATTTCTTTTACCTCATTCTCTCTCTGTTCTCCTTGTAAGATGCTAAATATACATAGGTTAGGCCATTTGATATTGTCCCACAGATCTTGCACTCTCTGGTTTTTCACTTTTCTTCTTTCCATACTTCATTTTGGACACTTTCTATTGTCCTGTCTTCAAGTGTGTAGATTCTTTCCTATGCTGAGTCCAAGTCTGCTGTGAAGACGATCTAATGGATTCTTCAGTTATTATATTTCACCTCTTACAATTTTGAGTCCTTTCTATAGTTTTCACATTTTTATTAAAATTAACCATCTCTTAACAAATGTCCTCTACCTGTTCATCTACTTTGGTTTTTTTTTTTTTTTTTGGTATCGTTAATCTACAATTACATGTGCAACATTATGGTTACTAAACTCCCCACTTCATCAAGTCCCCCCCACATACCCCATTACAGTCACTGTCCATCAGCGTAATGAGATGCTATAGAATCACTACTTGTCTTCTCTGAGTTGTACAGCCCTCCCCGTGCCCCCCCTACATTATGTCTGCTAATGATACTTTAGTATTTTTATCAGCATTTTAAAAAAACCTCTTTCAATAGTTCCAACAACCGGGCCATCTCTCTGGTACACTCCTATTGGTTGCCTACTCTCTTGGTCATAGGTCACATTTTCTTCTTAGGTCTTAAGACATTTTAAAAATATATATTATTTGCTATACACTTCATATAAAAGGACAGTAGGAACTGAGCAAAAATGTCCTTCCTAAAAAGGACACATCATTTCTTATGTCTGGTCACTAGAGTTGGGAGCAAAGTCAATTTGATCTGTGGTCAGGCTGGGTCTGGACTTGATTGTAACTTTAGTTTGAGCCCGTTCACTATTGGCTTGAAATGATTTGATAGTGGGATCAGAGATTTCCCTTCCATGGGGTCTGGAGTCTGAGAACTGGCACAATTGCAAGGTTTCTTTAGCTTTACAGTTGAACTGTTTGTTTTTCAGACCATAGGGGATCTCTCTTTGCATTATGAACCAACTCCCTCTTTGGGTTGCTAGGAAATCCACTTTGCCCTCCAGTTCCATCCCAGCTTTCTGCACCCCGGGAGATCTCTCTCTACCAGAATGCTTGGAGGGGTTTCTCTGTCTTCTGCCCTACCCCAGCCCTTGGCAGCTGAAGGTCTGGAACACCTTGGGTTAATTCCTCTCAGTTGTCCTGCCCTGCCCCACTGTGATGTCTGCCCCTAGACACTCCAGAGACTCATGGGGAAGAGTTGTTGAATGATGGGCTCGCAGCTGAGCCTCTTTAGGGTTCTGTCACACCAGCCCTCGTGTAATCAAGGCTAGTAGGTCTCTTTTCCCTCCCTCTCGGGAAGATTCCTCCTCCTCCTGCCACTTCACCAGGCATGAGAGAAGCCATGGGTTTCTTCTTTTCTGTGAAGGGCTCATCACTTTCTGGAGCTGTTGACTGAGCTGTATCCTCAGCTCTTTGGTCAGTTTAGAAAAAAAATGACTTTGTAGTTTATTTGTCTTGGTTTGATTGTTAGGGTTAGAGCAACCGTCTCTTGTGATTCTTTTGTCTTAACTAGAACTTCATCCTTTAATTTTCCCATGAATTACAAAGTTTTAGAAAATGAAAGTAGCCTTGTTTCAGAACATCAATCCCGTGCAGGATAAGGTGTGCATCAGGAGAGAGGTGCAGTGGCTGTCATGCCGACACTGAAGGGGACATGGCCTATGAGCTCGGCTCCTCCGTCACGGGGCAGTGTGACCCAGGACACTGAACCACAAGGCCGCAAGGGGACTCTTCAGCACTGTTAGTGGTGATAGAATAGAGCCCCCCTCACCAGGCCGTTCTTGGCTTTCCAGGGAGAGAACATCTCAGGTAGTCCCTGAAACTCAGTCTAGAATACCAGGAGCACTAATATAATCCTCTGTAACACTAATCTGTTTACTCAGAGATTACTGAAGCCTAGCACAACTCATTAATGAAGCAAAGAGGATATGGGATTTAATTTCATTTTTAACAGAGACAGATCCAAATACTGACAAAGCAAATGGCTGTCTCTTTGCTATGCAGTAAGGACAGGCTAGGTTATGCTCAGAGGCTTATACAAGCAAACAAAGGCACCTTTCTTGCTCATTCAATATATCCATCATGGGTCAGCTGAGTGTCTGCTCCATGTAATCTGCCTTCTGTGATTCAGGAGTATGGTCCAAACTACATTTGGAACATTGACGGTTGTCATGGGCGAGGAAGAAGAAAATATGGAGAACCATGTGTTAGCTCTTACAATGCATGCCCAGCAATGACAAACATTTCCATTCCTAAACCAGGTCACATGGCCAGGCCCGAGTCAATGTGCAAGGAAGAACACTTTTCCTTGGGGAGGAATAACAAATATTTTTTAATAATAATACATTCTACCCCAGTCCACCCTTCTGATCACACACATTTGCTTTCCTCCTGCTTCCAAAGGGTGATATAAAGTTCCACGTGATCCGAATGTCAGGCTTTGATGCAGCTGCCCTTGATCTGGAGGCCAATGGGCTAGGAAGTCAAATCTATCTTTCATTCCACAAATGTGATATGCAGCGGTGGGGCAGGGGCAGGACTGCTGCAGCAAACACTCCCATTTGCAAAGAGGGAGAGCATGAGACACACACTTTGTTACGTTAGAGCAACAGACTCCTATGATTTCTTATGTCTTACTAGAAATTCATCCTTTAATATTCTCATTAATTACGACTTAAAAAAAAAAGCAAAATAGCTGTGTTTCAGGACATCTAATCCAGTACAGGGTAAGGTGTACAACAGGAGAAAGGTGTGATGGAAGTCATGCTACCTTTCAGTCACTGGTCCACAGCAACTATAAATTCCTTCCCAGTGGATGTGGAGGGCCCTTCTCTAGGAGTGGACCAGCATTCTTGATCAGGCCCTGAATCTGCTCCCTGGGAGTATAGTCCTCGTCCACTGTTCTCCATAGCCTTTGCTCCATTTCCTGGGATTTCTTTTTCCCTTATGTTTCTCGGCTACATGTAACAGGGCACTGAAGAATCTTCTTTCCTTGGGGGATGACCACATTTCCCGGACTGCTTCATGCTTATAGAAGGCGTGGGGCCCAAGGGTTGTTCTGAGTCTCAAACAGTCTCTTTTAATCCAGACTGGTAGTTCTTTGGGAAGTACAACTCTCAGAAACATCGTCAGTTCTATTTGACTTCATTCAGATCCATGTGCCAACAGACACACCCACAGCTCACTTAGAGACATGGCCTCTCCAGACCCCACTGCAGGCACTTGAGTTTACCAGGAGTTGGTGGGAAAGCCACTGTTAGTTTCTTGTTTCCAGATTCGTGTTGTCTGACTGTAAGGATTTATGGATCCATCTTAATTTTTTCAGAGATGTTAACTGTGGCATTAAATCCACACCTTTAGTTCGTTAAAGGCAGTGTTTTAGTTGACCTTTGTTGCCCAAAGACCTTTTCAGATTCATCTCTTTTTACAGGTTGCAGATGAGAACCATTTCTATATTCAAATGTGTCAGACTGATTTGCAGGAACCTCTTTACTCCCTTTCATTCCTACACTGGACGCTGGCCAATTCTTTTCTGAGTTTGTTTCTTACAGCACCTTGTCGCATGCAGACAATAGAAACCAAAAGCTGAGCTCTAGCACCCTAAAGGCCCATTCCCCTGAGCCGCAGCTCATCAGGGTACCATCTGCTTCCCAAGGGGACAGTTTTACCATCTGCCATATAATTTACCAAATGCCATCCTCCAGCACCCACAAACCTCCCTTCACTACCTGCCACCTCTCCCCAAATCCAGTGCCACGTTTATGATGCATTATAGCAGCCTCTTACGGCACCAAGTTCTGTAGATACTGTGATAGGCCAAGTCTTGCTGTCATAATAAATCACTCCCAAATCTTACTGCCTACAGCAAAATTAGTTGATTCCTCATCTTCACTGCATTTCTGTAGCAGGCTGGCCCAGCATCTATAATGCAAGATAATGGAGTGGCCTTATCAATTCTGCCAGCTGTGGTAACAGAGAGAAAAGAGATCAAGTGGAATCATGTAGTTTCTTAAAGCCTCAGCTTCAGGGCCACACGTGTTGCGTTTGCTTACATTTTATCAGCTAGAGCAAGTCACATGCCCAAATGTGACTCTGCTGGGCAGAGATGCACCATCTTCCCCCACAGAGGCCCCAGTACTAGATGCCACTGGTGCCTTTTGAGAGACTATCTCAGAAAAGCACCCTAAGAAAGTCATAAGCAGAAGTAAATGACTATATCCTGCTGTGAAAAATTCCCTTTTAAGTTTCAGTCTGAAAATGTTGAGTTGAATGCACAGCCCATAAGGAATGTTTTTTACCTGCATTTTGTAAAACTTTTAGGAAAGCACCTAACCAGGCAAATGTGTAATAGGTACTGTAAGAGAGAGGGCTCAGGGGCCTCAGACCCTGTCCCCAACGGTGCAGAGCGGCTGTGCCTCTGCGCGCTGGAAACACTGAGCTGCAGGCAGCGGCTCCAAGCTCATTCTCTGGGCCTTAGGTTTTCCCGATCAAATCACGGCTGTACAGCGATTTCTCAGACTTCTTCCAAGTCTCCATGTTCATATATGATCCATATATTCTTAAAGTTTTTCAAGGAAATTTATTCTTTGAAAATGTTACTAAAAGTTTCAGAAAGTAACATTCAATTGTCTTTTTCCTTTTTTTGGTTTCAAACAAGGCATTTACACAAACATTTTTATGAGTATATAGTTGATCTTGTAGCCTTTTTGCCTTGTGCTATTCTAGTCCTGTGTTTGGAACATAAAAATCATTTCCACAGCAACTAATTACAGTTTAAGTCACCAGTGTTGGATTGCTACTGTTGGTGGGGCATTAGAAGCAATCTCCAGGCAAATATTAAAAGCTTCTTATTTTGAAGATCTCCCAAGAACTAACACAAGCTAATAAAATGCAGGAAAGGCATATACAGTATCCAGTGCAGACATGAACTTCTCAAGTTGGCTATATGAGTGACCGCCGAACATGAATCTAAAGAGAATTATTTTTTGCCTGATACTTTATATCTTTTTCAGAGATCAATTGAGTGTGTCTGTGCCCCCCCAACACCACACTCTCCTGATGACTATGTATTAAGTCTGAATATCAGGTAATGATTCCTCCCTCTTCATTCTTTGTCAGGACTGTTCCCAGTTCTTCTAGGGCCTCCTCATATGAATTTTAGAATAAGATTGTCTATGTCTATAAAAATCTTGCTTGGGTTACTTGTTAGGGAAACTGACATTACTGTGCTGTAGTCTTTCATTCCATGAACACAGTGTGATCTTATTTATTTCAGCAGCATTTGTTATTTTAGACATACAGATCCTGTACATATTTTGTTAGCTGAATACTTAAGTATTTCATTATCCTTAGAGTGACTGTAAATGGTATTGCATTTTAAATTTAAATTTCTGCACATTCGCTGTCTGTTTACACAAGTGCAACTAATTTCTGTGTTGATACTGTGTCTTACAACCTCGCTGAATTCACTTATTAGTTCTAGGAGTTCAGAAGCTTTTTTCCTTCCATATTCTTTGGGACTTTCTACAAAGACAATCAGGTCATTTACAAATAGAGATGGTTTTATTTCTTCCTTTCCAATCTGTATACACTTTATTTCTTTTTCTTGCCTTCCTCAGTAGCTACAACTTTAACATTCAATACTAATAAGTTGTTCCTGATCTTAAGGGTAAGGCACTCAGTCTTTCACCATCAAGAGTGCTGTTCAGCTGTGGACTTCTGCAGACATTCCTTACCAAGTTGAGGGGCTTCTCCTAACTTCCTGAGACTTTTTATTATGAATAGGTGCTGGATTTTGTCAAATGCTTCATTTGGGTCAACTGATATAATTATATTATCTTTATTCTTTATCTTGATTGCATAGTGGATTACATTGATATCAAATGTTTAGCCTTGCACATCTGGAATAAATCCTACTTGAACATGGTACACAATTATTTTTAGGTATGGCTGGATTCATTTTGCTAATATTTTGCCGAGGATTTCTGCATTAAGTTCATGAGTGATACTGGTCTGTAGTGGGTTTTGTATTGTTTTAACTGTCTGGTTTGGGTATCAGGGTAATACTGGCTTCGCAGAATGAACTGGGGCGTGTTCCCTTCTCTTTTATTCTCTGGAAGACATTGTATGCAATTGGTACTAATTCTTCTTTAAATGTTTGGTAAAATACTCCAGGAAAGCCATTGGTCGAAAGATTTCTTTTTCAGGAGCTTTTAAATTACAAATTCAATTTCATTAATGGTTATATGACTATTCAGGTTATGTATTTCATCTGAGTTGAGGTTTGGTAGTTTGTAGTTTTTAAGAAATTGATCCATTCCATCTAAATTGTTGGATTTTTTAGCATAAAGTTGTTTATATTATTCCCTTTTATCCTTTTGATGTCTGCAGGTCTGTACTAATTATTTTCTGTCACTCCTGATACTATTTTTGCCTTCTCTATTTCTGTTTTTGTCATTTTATTAATTTTATTCATTTTTCAAAGAATCATCTTTCATTGCATTGATTTCTCCACTGCTTTCCACTTACAATTTCATTGATTTCTTCTCTTTTTTTATTATTTACTTTCTTCTTCTCGCTTTCCATACATCTGGAGAGAGGACAGGGGTGTTATTAATCTATTGCATGCTTTAAAAATTCTGTATTATCTTATATCCTAATCGGAGGAAAAGTAAACAGAAGAAAGAACATCTTCTGGGAGGAAGCATACAGAGAAAGCTGGGGTGAGCAGAACACTTGTGCTCAAGGTGTAGACAAGGGAAAAGAGATTAAGTAAAGAGCAAGTGGCAAGCACGAGAAAGAAGCTCAACGCCATCAGCTATCAGGGAAACACCAAGACGCCACCTCACACCCACCAGGTTGGCTAGGTGGAAAAGACAGTGCAAAGTGTTGATGAGATTGTGGATAAACTGGAACCCCATATACTGCTTACAGCAGTGGGATGTAAAATGGTGTAGCTATTTTGTAAACTAGTTTGACAATTCCTCAAAAAATTAAATATAGTCTCTACTGAATTGTACATTTTTTTAATGGTTAAGATGGCAATTTTTATGCTATGCTGTTTTATCACACACACACCAAAGTTAAACAAAGAATTACTATATGATCCAGCAGGTCTACTCCGAGGTATATTCCTGGGAGAAATGAATGACGTATGTCCACACAAAAACTTGTATATGAATATTCATAGCAGTTTTACTCATAATAACCAAAGGTAGAAACAAACCAAATTCCATCAACTAATGAATGGATAAACAAACGGAATACTATTTGTTTGTTTATACTGAAATATACAGAATACATTCCACATAATGGAATATTATTCAGCCATAAAAAGAAATGAAGTATTGTTACAGATCACAGCATGGATGGACCTTGAGAACACTGTCTAGTGAAAGAAGCCGGACACAGAAGGACACACTGTATGATTCCATTAATCTAAAATGTGCAGGACAGGCAGACATATTGAGACAGAAAGTAGACTGGTGGTTTTCCTGGGGAGGGAAAAATGGGGAGTGATGGCTAATGGGTGGTGATGATTGGGAAGCCTTGTGAATGTACTAAAAATCAATGAACTGCACTTTAAAAGGGTGAATCTTACGGTATGTAAATTATATCTCAATTTTAAAAAGAAGAAGTGGTGCAAACCAAGGAGAACAGCATTTCTCCGGAGCAGAGGCCCTGGAGGTGCCTCGGGACTTGGAGGTGGCCCATGGTCAGCAATGCTGCCATGCCATCAACACAGACCACTGTAGAGCTTTTGAGCTGGGGGTGGGGTGGGCAGGGTCTGAGCCTGTGCGTGTTGGCTTTGGACCCCTGCCAACTGCACCCTTAAGAAAGGAAATCATTGACATAGATGAGAGGAGTTCTAGGCTTCAAACTGAAAGAAGAAGAGCTTAAGTAGGTAAAATGAAAGATTATTCAGAAAAGCAAGAATGAGCCTGCAGTGAGAAAAATAGGGAGTAGGTGTAGACTCTTTTTGTTTCCTAAATAATAAATAAGGGCTTCAATGGGGTTGAAGACAGGATTTCCTACAGGCAAACCTAGATAGTTGTTGTTTTTTCAGTAGAGGGGAAGGTGGAATTCAACAAGGGGATTTTAACAGCACTAGAGTAAAAATGGAAAATAGAGGGATTCTGGATGAGGACCACCATGTATGGTTGTGTTTGTTGTGTACTGCACAACTCCAGGAGGTGCCATTCATGCTAATGTCTAAAGCGTGGCACACTTACAGATGTGCAATGCACAGCTCTCCTAGTGATAGAGGATGCTGCTGCTGCTTCTGAGACAGGAACCTTCAAGACTGAGAGGAGGTCATATAGTGGCATATGGAGGCATGTCAGGGGCTTCAGGAAAGGAACACAGGGGCTCCTGTCTGAGGCCCTCTACTTTGTCATTCAAGTAAAAGGGAAAGTTCTCTTCAAGACTAAGAGAGAAGAGTAGATATTTCCAGTCAAAATAGTTTGTAGTAGCTGATGAGATAAAACGTAGAGCCCATTAAGGGTCCCCCTTAGGTCAGATGACCCGCATTTACAATGCACCCACTTACCACCACTCTGTGGCTTTCTCTAGAACCCTGGAGGTGGGAGAGGAGAAAGCAGATGCTGGGGATCACTCAGGGCTAGAAACACACACCAGACTGGGGAGAAACCTAATTGGGAGGCTGATGGAGCTGAGTGGGGAGGCCAGGGCCCCACCACATCCTCGTCTGCCTGGTGAGCCATCCAGCAGGCCCTCACTGCACCCAGGATGCGACAGAAGCAGAAGATACTGCATCTCAGGCTGGAACAATCGTCACGTGGTGTGCTGAGGGAAGGAAGTGTGGGCTGGGGTGCGCCTGGAGGGAGGCAGGAAGGCCAGCGAGGACAGAGTCAGGTGAGGAGCTCGGGGTCAGAGAGTGGAACCCAGAGAAAGAGTAGGGTGCCATGGTCAGGGCGAGGTCACATGTGCTGAAAGGCAGTGGGGTGATGAGGCCAGTGAGGGGGAAGGGCCAGGCACCATGGACAGAGCAGGTAGTGGGTGCGGGGGTGGAGGATTAATGACAAGGGTCCCTGGTCACAGGCAGGTGGCCAGCACTATGGGCAAATACTCAGGGGCTGGCCCTGGCCCCTACTTCTTTCCTTAGAGGGTGGTGCTCGCTATCCCCACCCAGGGCACCCCCTCTACTGGGATGATCCTCCATCGCTCCTGGGTTCTTGCCCCCTTCCCTGCCACTGCCATCATAAACATAATTTCCAAAGCCATGCTTTAAGCCCAACTTTGTCCCAGGGTATCTTCCGTTGACATCTGGAGGGAATGCATGACTGGCACTTTAAATTTTTTTTGATATTTCTGTAACACTATTGATTGACTTCTTTTTTAGAGCTATCAGGTGTTTCATGATTAAGAAACTCTTGGCATCCTCATTATATACTCTTCTTTTCAAAATGATTAACTATTAGAGAACTATAATATCTGTCTTATGAAAATAGCCTTGGAATAACTTCAGGCTTTTAAAATCATGTCAGCATTCCACATATCTGATACTACTGTGAGATCATATGTCTTACCACTGCGAAGTCAGGGTAGAAAACACATCATCTCTTTCAGATTCTTGGAATAACTTCAGAAGTTCTGGATCCCCAGATAAGTGTGCAAGAATGCGCAATTCAATCTGTGAAAAGTCTGTTAGATATGGCCCTGCATTAATTCAGAATCTACCAACAATGTCCCTCATTGCTGCTCCCCACCCCCAGCCCGTCCTCTGCCTGCCCTCCTCACTGTGCCGTCAAGGCCAACATCCCACCTCCCATCTGCCAGGGTCCTTGGTCTCAGGGCCTCTGGCCGTCCCTGTGCCTGCAAGTCCAAAAGACCTTTTCTGCTCTCTGTGAAGCTGGCAGTGACTCCAAGGTGGGCTCTACTCATTCATCTGTTCATTCTGCACATCAGAGTTTTATAAAGGGCCTGATGTGTGCCAGGCTGTGTGTCTGGGATATATTAGTGAACAAAACAGACAACAATCTTTTTCCTTGTGGAGTTTACATTCTAGGAGAGGAAGACAATTTGAGTGAATTATTTGGTATGTCAGAAGGTGAGACACGAGGGCGAGTGTGTGTGTGCAGGGACACTATTATAAGTAGTGTAGCTGGTGCACACCTCCTCAGGAACGTGGCATTTGGTCAACGGCATGGGGTAGTGAAGGAAAGAGCAAGCTGCCATCTGGGGCAGAGGGTCCCCTGCAGGGCCTGATGGAACTGGCCAGCTGCTGGAGGACAGCAGAGCAGCCAGCACAGCTGCAGTCAGTGAGCATGGTGAACACTGTGTGTGATAAGGACACAGAAGGGAACGAAGGAGTAGACTCCACGGGACCAGGCGGATCTAGCCAAGGAAAAATGAGGGCCTGGAGCAGGGCTGTCCTCAGTTATGGGGCATAAGAAATCTTTGCTTCATATAAATATTTGCCTTAGGATTTATTTTAAAGAATGAGTTCTGCAGGTACCTTTGAATTATTCTATTTTTAAATACTTGAACTGTATGAAACACAGAAAGTGAGCTACAGCGCCTCTCTACCATCACGTACCTGCTGTTAGGAAGGTGTGACCTTTGGATGAGACAAACATGGTCCTTGGGGATATGGTGAGGATTTCGCCTTCCTGACCTGAATCATTATGGCAAGAGCACTTGGTGATTCTGGTTGCAAGCTGATTCACAGCTATTCCTCGTACAAAGTTATTTTAACATGATTCTAAAGTCAAGAGTCTAGATGTCTGATTTTTAATTTTTTTAAATCACTGTAATCTAAAAGTAACATATTACTACTGAAAGTAAACTAGTTTTTTGTTGTTAAAATCTTCTGTTCTGTCTAGAGTTCTTGATGAAGAAAAGCCCAAATATTGAGACTTGGATTTTTCAAATAAGAGCCATCTAGAGATTCTCTGAGCCCCAATGACCAGAAGACAAACTGTAGGGAAACACAAACCCTAAGATTTTCCTACTGAACACATTTTAAAGGGCAGTAGGGACAGAGTTGCTTATATCACCTTGCATGGGTCCTATTTAAATATAATTATGTGTATTTTAAAATGAATTGCTCATATGCTCTACTGTTTTGCCATAACCTTCCAGAAGCGGCTCCCAAAGCCAAGGAGGCCGGAGGTCCCCCTGCCCCCTGGGGATGCAGTGGTTTGCTGGGGATGGGCCACAGAACCTTCTTTGCTCAGATTTGACCTTTTTCTTTTTTACAAATGTAACCATCAGTACTTCAGAGGAACAGCTTAAAAGAAAGGAGTGTTAGTATGCTTTTATAAACATTTCCAGTAATTTTCAGACTTTAAAAGAACTTTAGCCAGTTCTATTGCACAATTGTTTGTTTTTTCCTTATTGGGAAGTCAGTGGGGGAGAGATGGTAGGAGGGGAGCTGCTTTCCTTGTATAATTATTATCTATTTTAACTTGTAAAACTGCTAAAAGGGAGGTACCGTATCACTTTAACTGTGTTTTATTTTGAAACTATATTTTAATCCTGGCCATGCAAATACAGAGGAGAGCTTCAGGAAAGCAAAGCCATTAGTTATACACAAAAGCAGCTACAAACATTGGCAGGTTTTTAAAAAATGTTATGCAAGACATTAGCAAAGTAGAAAGAAGTGTGTTACCTTTGAAATTCTGAGGCTTAGTAATTTGAATTGGATGCCTGGAGATACCTTGGATATTCTGTTAATAAAAAAGAATAGTTTTATCTGAAACATCTACTCTTAAGTTAATCTGTGCCATTTAAGGGTATTTAAATGCATCACATTTTATTATTAACCATTAGCAAAATGACTAATCCAGTGTAGTATGCATAAGCATATTACTACTTAATACAACTGTGTAATACTAAAATATAATTTTGGTGGGTATACAGCAATAAGTATAATCAGCAAATATGAGAACAATTCTTTTTTGCTTTAGTCTGTGTGACCCTTATCGTAATTACAGTTGACCCCTTGAACATGGAAGTTAGGGGTGCCAACCCCCCACACAGTTGAATGTTATGTTTTCCTTTAAAATGTATTTTAAGATGAACATTCTGGTCTCTCCACTTGGATCATTTCTCCTCTTCTAGTGCTCTTGGCATTCGGCACCAGCCTCAGTCTTAGAATCCGCAGCCTTAGGGCTGGCGGGAAATGCATCTGCATGTCCTGGGAATCCTCTGGGTCTGTCTGTCAGGCGCCTTCACGGCTTTGCAACATGGGCGACAGTGTGGGGTCACAGCTATGCACTGAATGGCCGGCTGGCATCTAGCCTGTGTCCACATTCAAATCATAAGAATTTTTGTTACAATATCCTTTTGATCCTTTAGTACCTTGAACAATGATATTCTGCTTTGCCTGGTAATGATTTCCTTGGACGTTTGTTGGTCTCGACCCCCTGCCTAGATCTGATGCCCTGTGCAGCGGTGCAAACTGCTGAGCTTCTCAGACAACACACCCTAGAGCCTCAGCAGCCTCAGGGCTTATAAGGCAGGCACGCTCCTCCTTAGTTTTTAAGGCTTGGCAAAATGAAGCTACTGGCTCTCAAGATTTCTGTACAGTACAATCACATAACACTTTACAAAAATACCAACTATTCACATGATAAGCTCAGTAACAGAATACAGATGACAGAAGAAAAGAGCCAGTGAACTTAAAGATAGATCAACAGAAACTATCCAGTGTAAAGGAGAGAAGAAAAATAACAGGCACAGAAATGAACAGAACCTCCGGGACCTGTGGGATAATACTGGAAATACAAAATCATTGTGTAATTTTGGTCCCTGAAAGAGAAAAAAGCGATTTGTGCAGAAAAAAAAAAGCTTAAAGAGACAATGGTTAAAAATTTCCCAAATTTAGTGAAAGACATGTTTTTCAGATTAAAAAAGCTGAACAACCCTAAACAGTACAATTAAAAGAAAATCAGGCCCGGAAACATCATAATCAAACTGCTGAAAACCAAAGATAAAAACAATCTTAAAAGCAGCCAGAGCAAAACAACACAGTACATGTAGGAGAAAGCAAAGTTAACTGCTGGGGGTTTCTCATCAGGAAGCATACAGACCACGAGACAGGGGAAGAGCACATTTCAAGTGCTGAAAGAACCGTTAACTTAGAACTTTCTCTTCAGCAAACTGTATCTTCCAGGAATGAAGGTGAATTGATGACATTCTCAGATGAATAAAAATGAAGAGATTTGTCAGCAGTAGACATGCTCTAAAGGAAATGCCTATGAAAGTTCTTTAGGCTGACAGGAAATGTCTCCAAAGGGAAACCTGGAACTTCAGGAATGAAGAATGAGCAACTGAATGATCTATATCTGAATAAGCATCATAGACTATTTTTTCAAGTTCATTAAAGTATTTAAAAGTATTGAAAGCAAAAATTATAACACTTTCTGGGAGTATTTATGATGTATATAGATATAATGCATATGACGATATTTAATAGGAAATGGAGAAAGTAAAGAAATTTCAATGAAAGTCTTTTACAGCTTACTTGATAAAATATTATCAAGTGGTAAAATAGTAAATCTAAAAACATACTAAAAGTTGCTATGAATACTATCATTCCTATAGCTATCACTAAAAAAATTTATAAAAAGACATGTAGCCAAAAATCCAATAAACTGAAATTGAATACTAGAAATTGCTTAACAGTTGAAAGGAAAATGGGAAAGAGGGAACAGAGGAACCAAAAACAAGAAACAAACAAAAAAATAAAATGGTAGATTCAAATCCAACCATATCAATAATCACATTGAATGTAAATACTTTAAACACACCAATTAAAAGACAGAGTTTGCCATTGTGGAAAGCAGTATGGAGGTTCCTCAAAAAACTCAAAATAGAAATATCATTTGAACCAGGAATTCCACTCCTAGGAATTTACCCTAAGAATGCAGCAGCCCAGTTTGAAAAAGACAGATGCACCCCTATGTTTATCGCAGCACTATTTACAATAGCCAAGAAATGGAAGCAATGTAAGTGTCCATCAGTAGATGAATGGCTAAAGAAGATGTGGTACATATACACAATGGAATATTATTCAGCCATAAGAAGAAAACAAATCCTACCATTTGCAACAACATGGATGGAGCTTGAGGGTATTATGCTCAGTGAAATAAGCCAGGTGGAGAAAGACAAGTATCAAATGATTTCACTCAGCTGTGGACTATAAGAACAAAGAAAAAACTGAAGGAACAAAACAGCAGCAGACTCACAGAACCCAAGAATGGACTAAATGTCTCCAAAAGGAAAGGGACTGGGGAGGATGAGTGGGGAGGATGGGTGGGAAGGGAGGGAGAGGGGGAGTAAGGCGCATTACAATTAGCACACATAGTGTAGTGGGGGGCGGGAGACACGGGAAAGGCAGTATTTACAGAGAAGACAAGTAATGATTCTGTAGCATCTTACTAAGCTGATGGACAGTGACTGTAATGGGGTATGTGGGGGGGACTTGATAATAGGGGTCTAGAAACCAAATGTTCAAGTGACTGTACATTAATGATACCAAAATTTTTTAAATTAAAAAATTAAAAAGTACAAAAAAAAAGACAGAGTTTGTTAGATTGCACAAATATAAGACCCAACTATATTTTGTCAATAAGAAATACACTTTAAATATGATTTAGGTAAATTTAAAGTAAATGGATGAGAAAAGCTATGTCATATAAACACTGATTAAAAGAAATATGGAGTGGGCTATATTAACCCAAGACAAAGAAGAATTCAGAAAAAGGGAACATAGCATGCATAAGAGAATATTACACAATGACAGAAAAGTAAATTTATAAAGAAAATGTAATAATTCTAAATGTGCAGACATCTAAAAACTGAACTTAAAAATGCACAAAGCAAGAGCTACAATACAAAATAGACAAATCCACAATTACTCTTAGAGACTTAGATATTCCTCTGTCAGTAATCCGTAGAAATGTAGAGGTAACATCAGCAAGGATACAGAAGAACTGAACACTATCAACCAGCTTGACCTAACTGACATTCATTGAACACTACATCCAAAGACAGCAGAATACACATTCTTTTCAAGTACACATGGAATGCTGTTCAAGATAGACCATAGCATAGGTCATAAAACAAGCCTTAGCAAATTTAAAAGAATTGAATACCTTTGAAATATGTTCTCTGACCATAATAAACTAGAAACCAGTAATAGAAAGGTTCCTAGAAAATTCCCAAATATTTGGACATTAAACAACACACTTCTTAATAAGCCAGGAGTCAAAGTAAAGTCTCAAGGGAATTTAGAAAACATGTTGAATGGAATGAAAAAGAAAACACACCGTATCAAAATTTATGGGATATAGCTAAAGTTAATTCCAATGCAAGTAAAGAAAAATAATAAAAAGATGAAATTAATGAAATGGAAAACAGAAAAGCAATAGAGAAAAATCAATGACTTCCACAGTTGGTTCTTGAAAAAGGCCAATAAAATTCACCCAAACTGTTCAAGAAAAACAAAGTAAGGTAAAAATGATCAATTTTGGGAATGAAAGGAGGAATATCACTATGGATCACGCAGACACTAAGGGCAATAAAGAAACACTATGAGCCACAATATGCCCATAAATTCAACAACTTAGATGAAGGGGGCCAATTATTTGAATGACACAAACTATCAAAATTCACTCAAGAAGATATAAAAAATCGGAATAACCTACCTCTATTACAAAAATGTAACTCTTTAGTTAAGAACCTTCTCTCAAAGAAAACTCGAGGCCCAGATATTTGCTGAATTCTAACAAATATTTAAGGAATGAATAGTACCAATTCTACATGACCTCTACCAGAAAATAAAAGAGGGACCACTTCCTAACCCATTAAAGTCAAAAATATTCTTATGACAAAACCAGATAGACATTTAAAGAAAACTATAAACCAATATCCTTCATGAACATAGACACAAAAAATCCTAAACAAAATATTAGCCAAGTATTATCAAATCCAGCAATAGGACAGTGCATCACAGTCAAGTGGGATTAATCTCACAAATCTCAGCCTTGGCTGGTTCAGCATTTAAAGACCTATCAGAGTATTAAGAGGGGGCTCAAGATAGCGGCGTGAGTAGGGTGGCAAAAATCTCCTCCCAAAAACATATATATATTTGAAAATACAACAAATATAACTACTCCTAAAAGAGAGACCAGAAGATACAGTACAACAACCAGACTACATGTACATCTGCAAGAACTCAGCATCTCATGAAAAGGGTAAGATGCAAAGCCGTGACCCAGTGGGACCCAAGCACTTCCCCCACCCCAGCTCACCAGTGGGAGGAAAAGAATCAGAGTGGGGAGGGAGTGGAAGCACAGGACTGCTAAATAACCAGCCCTAGGAATCTGCACTGGGAGCACAGACACACATTGCATGGTGTACTGGATATTAGAGAAACAGAAAAGTAATATCTGAGATGGAGACTGCGAGCGGGTCCCCACAGCCGGCTCCCCTGGGACAAAAGAAAAGTGGGTGCTTTTTAAAAGTCTTAAAAGGACAAATGCTTAACAGCTGGACAAAATCGTCCCAGCACACTCAGCCCAGCAGTCTGGGAATCATAAGGAACTTCAGGCACCCTAACCCCTTGGGGGGTAATGCAGCCCTGAAGCCCCTCACGGCAATAAGCAGCCTGCCATTCATTCCCCAGGGCCGGTGCAGCAAGCAAACTGGCTGACCCGCCACAGCTGTGGACCAGCCGGGGAGCAGCCCCGCCCACAGCTACCACAGAGTCTTCTCCCAGTGCACAGCTAACCGGGACAGACCCAGAGGCTGCCGCCAGCACACAGCTGCCTGGCAAAGAGGAAGCCAGAGCAAGGTACAGAAGGCACGAATGGGTGCCGTTCCCGCAGGAGAACACACCTGGCGCGTCTGCGACTCCCCGCAATGCCCTAGGCTATTCGGAGGGCTGCCCCACCAACGACACCTCAGGAGATTATCCTAGAGACTGCTCCCGATATGCGGGAAACCGACACAGGCAGCAGAGAAGGGAAAGGTAACCAGCAAGCAGGAAGGGACGTTGTTCTCCCAGCTGACACCTGCCTGCAACCACTTCTATCTCCATGAAAAGGCAGAAGAATCTGGTCCAGTCAAAAATCACTCAGACAACCCCAGAGAGAGGACCTGGTGACATAGATATAACCAATCTTCCTGAAAAAGAATCAAAATAAAAGTCATAACCATGCTGATGGACCTGCAGAGAAATATGCAAGAGCTAAGGGATGAAGTCCAGAGGGAGATTACAGAAATGAAACAATCAATAGGTTTTAAGAGCAGACTGATGAGGTGCAACAGACTGTTAATGGAATAGAAATCAGAGAACAGGAATACAGAGAGGCTGAGGCAGAGAGAGATAAAAGGATCTCTAGGAATGAAAGAATATTAAGAGAACTGTGTGACCAATCCAAACGGAACAATATTCACATTATAGGGGTACCAGAAGAAGAGAGAGAAAAAGGTATAGAAAGTGTCTATGAAGTAATAATTGCTGAAAACTTCCCCAATCTGGGGAAGGAAATAGCCTCTCAGACTATGTAAGTCCACACATCTTCCAACACAAGGGGCCCAAGGAAGACAACACCAAGACACATACTAATTAAAATGGCAAAGATCAAAGACAAGGACAGAGTATTAAAGGCAGCCAGAGAGAGAAAAATGATCACCTACAAAGGAAAATCCATCAGGCTATCATCAGACTTCTCAACAGAAACCTTAAAGGCCAGAAGAGAATGGCATAATATATTTAATGCAATGAAACAGAAGGGCCTTGAACAAAGAATACTGTATCCAGCATGATTATCATTTAAATTGAGGGAGGGATTAAACAATTTCCAGACAAGCAAAAGTTGAGGGAATTTGTCTACCACAAACCACCTCTACAGGATATATACAAAGACCTCACCAAAAAAAATTACAGACCTATATCCCTGATGAACGTAGATGCAAAAATACTCAACAAAATATTAGCAAACCGAATTCAAAAACACATCAAGAGGATCATACACCATGATCAAGTGGGATTCATCCCAGGGATGCAAGGATGGTACAACATTCGAAAATGCATCAACACCATCCACCACATCAACAAAAAGAAGGACAAAACCACATGATCATCTCCATAGATGCTGAAAAAGCATTCGACAAAATTCATGATAAAAACTCTCAACAAAATTGGTATAGAGGGCAAGTACCTCAACATAATAAAGGCCATATAAGACAAACGCACAGCCTATATTATACTTAACAGCAAGAAGCTGAAAGCTTTTCCTTTAAGATCAGGAACAAGACAAAGATGCCCACTCTCCCCACTGTTATTCAACATAGTGCTGGAGCTCCTAGCCATGGCAATCAGACAATGCAAAGAACCTAAAGGCATCCAGATTGGCAAGGAAGAAGTCAAACCGTCCCTGTTTGGGGATCACATGATATTGTTCATAAAAAACCCTGAAGAAGAAAGACAAGTATCAAATGATTTCACTCATCTGTGGAGTATAAGAACAAAGAAAAAAAACTGAAGGAACAAAAAAGCAGCAGACTCACAGATCCCAAGAATGGACTAACAGTTACCAAAGGGAAAGGGACTGGGGAATGTGGGTGGGTAGGGAGGGATAAGGGAGAAAAAAGGCTATTACAATTAGCACACATAATGTAGTGGGTGTGGGTGTGGGGTGGGGGGATACGGGGAAGGCAGTATAACACAGAGAAGAGAAGTAGTGATTCTATAGCATCTGACTATGCTGACGGACAGTTGACTGCAAAGGGGTACGTGGTAGGGACTTGATAATAGGGGGAGTCTAGTAACAATAATGTTGCACATGTAATTGTATATTAATAATAGCAAAAAAAAAAAACCCTGAAGAATCCACTCCAAAACTACTAGAACTAATATCTGAATTCAGAAAAGTTGCAGGACACAAAATTAAATCTGTTGCTTTCCTATACATTAATGATGAACTAGCAGAAAGAGAAATCAGAAAAACAATTCCATTCACAACTGCATCCAAAAGAATAAAATACCTAGGAATAAACCTAACCAAGGAAGTGAAAGACTTATACTCTGAAAACTAGAAGACACTTAGGAGAGAAATTAAAGAAGATACCAATAAATGGAAAGACATCCCGTGCTCATGGAAGGAAGAATTAATATTGTCAAAATGGCCATCCTGCCTAAAGCAATCTACAGATTCAACGCAATCCCTATCAAAATACCAACAGCATTCTTCAATGAACTACAACAAATAGTTCTGAAATTCATATGGAACCACAAAAGACCTCATATAGCCAAAGCAATCCTGAGAAGGAGGAATAAAGTGGGGGGAATTATGCTCCCTGACATCAAGCTCTATGACAAAGCCACAGTAATCAAGACAATTTCATACTGGCACAAGAACAGACCCATAGACCAATGCAACAGACTAGAGAGCCCAGATATAAACCCAAGCATATATGGTCAATTAATGTATGACAAAGGAGCCATGGATATACAATGGGGAAATGACAGCCTCTTGAACACCTGGTGTTGGCAAAACTGGACAGCTACATGTAAGAGAATGAAACTGGATTATTGTCTAACCCCATACACAAAGTAAACTCAAAATGGATCAAAGACCTGAATGTAAGTCATGAAACCATACAAGTCTTAGAAAAAAATATAGGCAAAAATCTCTTGGACATAAATATGAGGAACTTGTTCACGAACATATCTCCCTGGGCAAGGGAAATAAAAGCAAAAATGAACAAGTGAGACTATATCAAACTAAAAAGCTTCTATACCTGAAAGGACACCATCAATAGAACAAAAATACATCCTACAGTATGGGAGAATATATTCATAAATGACATATCTGATAAGGGGTTGACATGCAAATTATTTAAAGAGCTCATGCACCTCAACAAACAAAAAGGAAATAAGCCAATTAAAAAATGGGCAGAGGAGCTGAACAGACACTTCTCCAAAGAAGAAATTCAGATGGTCAACAGACACATGAAAAGATGTTCCACATCGCTAATCATTAGAGAAATGCAAATTAAAACCACAATGAGATATCACCTCACACCAGTTAGGATGGCCATCATCTAAAAGACAAACAACAACAAATGCTGGCAAGGATGTGGAGAAGGGAACCCTCCTATACTGCTGGTGGGAATGTAAATTAGTTCAACCACTGTGGAAAGCAGTATGGAGGTTCCTCAAAAAACTCAAAATAGAAATACCATTTGAACCAGGAATTCCACTCCTAGGAATTTACCCTAAGAATGCAGCAGCCCAGTTTGAAAAAGACATATGCACCACTATATTTATTGCAGCACTATTTACAATAGCCAAGAAATGGAAGCAACCTAAGTGTCCATCAGTAGATGAATGGATAAAGAAGTGGTAGATATACACAATGGAATATTTTTCAGCTATAAGAAGAAAACAAATCCAGACATTTGCAACAACATGGATGGAGTTAGAGGGTATTATGCTCAGTGAAATAAGCCAGGTGGAGAAAGACAAGTATCAAATGATTTCACTCATCTTTGGAGTATAAGAACAAAGAAAAAACTGAAGGAACATAACACCAGCAGACTCACAGAAACTAAGAATGGACTAACAGTTACCAAAGGGAAAGGAACTGTGGAATATGGGTGGTAAGGGAGGGATAAGAGGGAAAATGGGATATTATGATTGCACACATAATGTAGCAGGGGTTGGGGGATACGGGAAGGCAGTATAACACAGAGAAGACAAGTAGTGATTCTATAGCATTTTAATATGCTGATGGACAGTGACTGTAATGGGGTATGTGGTGGGGACTTGATAATAGGGGGAGTCTAGTAACCATAATATTGCTCATGTAATTGTACATTAATAATAGCAAAATTAAAAAAAATGAAGATAGGGTAAGGGACTTCTGGGACAATGTTAAGCAAACTAACATTTGCATTATATGGGTTCAAGAAGGGAAAGAGAGAGAAAGGGGGGAAACATATTTGAATAAATATAGGTGAAAATTTCCCTAACCTATGGAGGGAAAAAAATATCAAGGCCCAGGAAGCACCATGAGCCCTATAAAAGATGAACCCAAGGAGGCTCACATCAACATATAGTTAAAATGTCTAAACAATAAAGATGGACTCTTAAAGCAGTGAAAGAAAACCGATATATGCAAGAGAACACCCATAAGACTATCAGTTGATTATTTCAGCAGAAAATTTGCAGGCTAGAAGAGAGTGGCATGATATATTCAAAGTGTTTAAAGGGAAAAACTTAAAACCAAGAATACTCTACTCAGCAAGGTTACCTTTTAGAATTGAGGAGAGTTTCCCTCACAAATAAAAGTTAAAGGAGCATATCACCACTAAACCAGCCTTCCAAAGAATGTTGAAGGGACTTTTAAGGGGAAAAGAAAGTGAGAAGGAAGAAAATTATGAAAGAAAAAAATTCATGTATAAAAGCAAATACAGCGTAATCATAGTAGATCAGTCACTTATAAAGCCAGCATGAAGATTAAAACATAAAAGGAGTAAAATCCACTGTATCTACAATAATTTGTTAATGCATAAACAAAATAAAAGACATAAAATATGTTGTCAAATATGAAAACTACGGAGGATAGGAAGTAGAAATGTAGTGCTTTTGGAATGTGTCCAAACTTTTGACCATAAACTTAAAACAAGGTATATACATACGGTGTTATAATGAACCTCATGGTCAGTACAAACCAAAAACCTGTAATAGATACACAAAGACTTAAGAAAAAGGAATCCAACCATAATACTAAAGAAAGTCATCAACTCACAAGGGAAGGGAGCAAAATAAGATGAAAGGAACATAGAGGATGCACAAAAACAACCAGACAACAATGAACAAAATGGCAATAAGTACATACCTATAAATAATTACTTTAAATGTCAATGGGCTAAATGCTCTGATCAATGAACATAGGGTCACTGATGGATAAAATCAAGATCTGACTACATGCTGTCTACAAATGATTCACTTCAGACACAAAGACACATACAGACTGACAGTGAAGGGTGGAAAAAGATATTCCATGCAAATGGAAACAAAAAAAGCTGAGGTAGCAATACTTATATCAGACAAAATAGACTTTAAAACAAAGACCATAACGAGAGTTAAAGAAGGACATTTTATAATGATTAAGGGTTCAGTCCAGCAAGCAGATACGACACCCAACAGAGGAGCACCTAAATACGTAAAACAAATATTAGCAGACATAAAGGGATGAATTGACAGTGATACCAAACAGCACGGAACGTGAACACCCCACTTACATCAATGGATAGATCGCCCAGATGGAAAATCAATAAGGAAAACAGTGACTTTCAGCAACACATTAGGCCAGATGTACTTAGCAGATAAGTACAGAACACTCCATCCCCAAAGAGCAGAATACACATTCTTTTCAAGTGCACATGGAGCACTCACCAGGACAGATCACATGTTAGGGCACAAAACAAGTCTCAATAAATTTAAGAAGACTAAAATCAAATCAAGCTCCTTTTCCAACAGAAACAGTATGAAATTGGAAATCAATTACAGGAAAAAAAACTGGAAGAAAACCCCACAAATACGTGGAGGTTACACAGCATTCTGCTAAACCATCAATGGGTCAAAGAAGAAATCAAAGAGGAAATAAAATGTACTTGGAGAATAATGAAAACCAGAAACACAGCAGCTCAAAATCTGTGGAGATTTTACTTTGGGATGCAGCAAAAGCAGTTCTAAGAGGGAAGTTTATAGCAATACAGGCCTACCCCCAAGAAATAAGAAAAATAATTTAAACCTATACTTAAAGGACTAGAAAGAGAACAGACAAAGCCCAAAGTTAATAGAAGGAAGTAAGTAATAAAGATTAGAGTAGAAATAATTGAAATAGAGAATTAAAAAATACAAAAAAGCAATGAAACTAAGACTTGGCTCTTCACACAGGTAAACAAAATTGATAAACCATTAGCTGGACTCACCACACAAAAAAGAGAAAGGACTCAAATAAATAAAATCAGAGATGAAAGAGAAGTTACAACTGACACCACAGAAATACAAATGATTGTAAGAGATTGCTATGAAAAATGATATGCCAATAAATTGGACAACCTAGAAGAAATAGATAAATTCCTATAAAATCATGCAATCTTCCAGAATTGAACCAGGAAGAAATAGAAAATATGACCAGACCAATTACTTGTAATGAAATTGAGGCAGTCATTTAAAAACTCCCAACAAACAGAAGTCCAGCACCAGGTGGCTTCACAGGAGAATTCTACTAAGCATTTAAGAAGAGTTAATACTTACTCATCTCAAACTATTCCAAAAAATTGAAGAGAAAGGAAAACTTCCAAATTCATTCAATGAGGCCAGCATCATTGTGATACCAAAACCAGACAAAGACACTGCAGAAAAAGAAAATTAGATGCCAGTATTCCTAAAGAGGATAGATACAAAAATCCTCAACAAAATGTTGAAAAGAGAATTTAAAAGTATGCTAAAAGGATTATTCACCATGACCAAGTGGGATTTATTCCAGGGATGTAAGGATGGTTCCATATCCACAAATCAATCAATGTGGCACATGCTACACCACATTAACAAAAGGAAGGATTAAAAAACACATGATCATCTCAATAGATGCTGAAAAAGCATTTGAGAAAAGTCAGCATCCATTCATGATGGAAACTCTCAACAAAGCTGCGGTAGAGCTCAACACACCTCGACATAATAAAAGCAACACATGACAAACCCACAGTTCAATTATTCTTAAGGGTGAAAAGCTGAAAGCTGTCCCTCTAAGATCAAAAACAAGACAAGGATGTCCATTCTCACCACTCTTATTCAACATAGTACTAGAAGTCTCACCCACAGCAATCAGACAAGAAAGAGAAATAAAAGACATCCAAATTGGCAAGGAAGGAGTAAAATTGTCACTATTTGCAGATGACATAATACTATATATAGAAAACCCTGAGGACTCCACCAAAAATCTATTTGAATTAATAAATGGGTTCAGTGAAGTTGCAGGATACAAAATTAATATACAGAAATCGGTTGCATTTTTAGATACAAATAACAAACAGGAAGAGAAATGAAGATACCAGTCCCATTCACAACTGCATCAAGAGGAATAAAATATCAAAAAGGAATAAATCTAACCAAAGAGGTGAAAGACCTGTACTCTGAAAACTGCAAAACACTGATGAAGGAAACGAAAGATGAGACAAATAAATGGAAAGATATTCCACACTCATGGATAGGAAGAATTAATATTGTTAAAATGGCCATATTGCCCAAAGTGATCTACAGATCCAGTGTATTCTCTATCAAAATACCAATGACATTTTTCACAGAACTAGAGCAAATGATCCAAAAATTTGTATGGAACCACAAAAGACCCTGAGGAGTCCAAGCAATCTTGAGAGAGAAGAACAAAGTTGGAGGTATCATGCTCCCTGATTTCAAACTATACTATGAAGCTATAGTAACCAAAACAGGATGGTGCAGGTACAAGAACAGATACATAGATCAATGGAACAGAATACAGACACCAGACATAAACCCATGCCTATGTGGTCAATTGATATATGACATATGAGGCCAGAATCTACAATGAGGAAGAGACAGTCTCTTCAATAAGTGCCATTGGGGAAACTGGGCAGGTACATGCAGAAAATGACATTGGATCACTTTTTTATACCATACACAAAAATAAACTTTAAATGGTTTGGAAACCTAAATGCAAGTCCTAAAAGAAAACATAGGTAGTAAACTCCTGGACACTGGCCTGAACGATATGTTTTGGATATGTCTCCCCAGGCAAGGGAAACAAAAGTAAAAAGAAACATGTGGGACTACATCAAACTAAAAAGCTTCTGCACAGCAAAGGACACCATCAACAAAATGAAAAGGCAGCCTACTGAGTGGGAGGATATATTTTCAAATGGTGTATCTGATAAGGGGCTAATATCCAAAATATATAAAGAACTCATACAACTCAATCCCTGAAAAACAAATAAGCAAAGGACCTAAATAGTCTTTTTTCCAAAGATGACATACAGATGGCTAACATTAAAAGATGAACAGACACACTGAAAGATGCTTAGCATCACTAATCAGGGAAATGCCAATCAAAAACTACAATGAGATATCGCCCTCGCACCAGTCAGAGTGGCTAATATCAACAAGACAAGAAACAAGTTTGGATGAGGATGTGGAGAAAAGGGAGCCCTCCTACACTGCTAGTGGGATTGTGAATTGGTATGGACAATGTGGAGAGCAGTAAGGGGGTCTCTCAAAAAACTAAAAATAGGAATACCATATAACCCAGCAATTCCACTTCTGGGAATTTGCCTGAAGAAAATTAAATCCCTAACTGAAAAAAATACATTCACTACAATGATTTTTGCAGGATTATTTACAACAGACAAAATATGGAAGTGATCTATTTATTCACTGTTACGTGAATGGATAAAGGGGATGTGCGGTATATATATATATACACACACACACACACACTGGAATTTTATTCAGTCACAAGAAAGAATGACATCTTGCCACTGGTGACAATGTGGATGGACCTAGAGGGTATTATGTTCAGTGAAGCAAGTCAGACAAAGACAAATACCATGTGATTTCACTTGTATATGCATCTAAAAAAACAATGATGAACATCAAATAAAATATAGACACACAGACACAGTGAACATACTGGTGATTGCCACAGGGGAGGGGGTTTAGAGGATGGGTGAAATAGGTGAAAGGGAAAGAAATTAGTGAGATTGTTTGGTATCTTGATGTGGGTGATGGTTACATGTTTGTATACACATGTTGAAATTCATTGAGCTGTACACTGAGATTTCTACATTTTTCTATGTACCTCAGTAAGAAAAGAAAAAGAAAAATCTTGAATATTTACCCATGTAATCACCATTTCCAGTGCTCTTCATTTCCTTGTGCATATCTAGATTTCTATTTGGTATCATTTTACTTCTTAAAGGACATCCTTTAGCATTTCTGACAGTGTGCATCTGCTGTTGAATTCTTTCAGTTTTTTTAGGTCTGAAAATATCTTTATTTCATCTTCATATTTGAATGTTATTTTTGTGATGTATAAAATTCTCACTTGAAAGGTTTTTCATTCAATACTTTAAGGATGTTACTTTATTCTGTTTCTCACAGAAAATCTGTCATCATTTGTTTCTCTATACATACTATGTCTTTTTTTCTTGATTTTAGCTTTTTCTCTTAACCACTAGGGTGCAGAGCTATTCATAAATGAGAAATTTGCTTATGATGTACTTTGGTGCAATTTTTTCATGTTTCTTTGTTGGAGGTTCACTGAGTTTCTTGGATATGTGTGTTTATAGTTTTTATCAAATTTCGTAAATATTGATTATTTGTTCGCATACTTATGTTCCTCCTCTCTCCTTTCCTTTGGAACTCCACTGAAAATTACATATATCAGGCCTTTTGAATTTGTTCCACAGCTCTCAGCAACTCATTTTTCATTTGATTTTTTTTCTGTTTCAATCTGGATAGTTTGTATTACTATGCCCTGTAGTTCAGTTATCTTTTCTTGTGTCATGTCAAATTTGTTGTTAATCCCATTGAGTATATTTTTCATAATAAACATTATAGTTTTCATTTCTAGAAATTCATTTCATTCTTTTTATGCTACTCATGTCCCTACTTAATTTTTTCAATATATTAGGTAAGAGTGGTGATAAGTGTTTTAATATCTGTAATTTCAACTTTTTGTCCATTAGTTTCAGTAGATGATTATTCTCTTTAGGTGTCTATTTGCCTACTTCTTTGTATGCTTCACAATCTTTGGATGCCAGGCATTGTGTACTTCATATTGTTGGGTGATAGGCCTTTCCACAGTCCTGTAAATATTCCTGAGGTTTGTTCTGAGAGAGTTAAGTTACTTGGAACAAGTTTGTTCACTTCTGATCTTGCTTTTATGATTTGTTGGGCATGTCCTGAGAAGTGCTTCACTGAAGGCTAATTTTTCCCCATTCCTGATGAAAGACCTTTCTGAGTGGTCTACTTTCTGTCCCATGAATTATGAGTTTTCCAAGAATGAGTGGTGGGAACAGGAGCTATTCCTGGCCAAGTGTGGGCCTGTGCACTGTTTCCTTTTCCCTTTTGATGCTTTGCCTCAGGCTTTGGTAGTTTTCTCACATGCATGTACTGATCCATTCTCTGCTGAATACTCAACTCTGCTAGGCTTAAGAAAGAGATGATTTTACAGATGGCCTGTCTTATCCTTAATGTTAGGGTGGTAGCATGCCTCTTCAACTATATATGTCCTAAATGGAAGTAGAAGCTCACATCTGATCATTTTTAACACACTAAGACCATGGATTCTTTATGTTTTCTTAGCATGGAATAGTTCATTAATCAGTACTTGCTGTATAAGAACCTCAGTCTGGTGTCCTCCCCAGATAGTCCCTGTCCTTCCCCTATTGAGATACTTACTACATTGTGTTCTAACTGCCTGTTGACTTCTGTTTACAACACTGGATTGTAAATTTCATGAGAACAGGGCCTTTACTGTGTTTTATTGACATATCCCCAGGCTTGGCTCTATACATGGAACATAGTAGGGACTGAATATTTATTGAAAGAAAACCTGGTTGTGTGACCCACTCATAAGTTGTCCTCCAGTGTCTGAAAGTCATTTGATTTGGGGTCATCATCAAGATTCAGCATGTTGTCGGTTGGGCCGGACCTCTTCCCACGCTGGGCCGTCTGCTCTGCACCCTAGGCTTCAGTTGCTCGTGAGGTATTTTGTTTGTCTAAATTATCTTCTTCCTGACTCAGATACCATAGGGTTGTACCTGTCAATCTTTGTTTTGAATGTCCCTTTAGAACTACCGTATTTTTTACAAAGACCTTCTCCTGGGAAGGTGGTGAGGACCTTTGTTCTTAATCCACTTGCCAGGAGCCACATTCTTACCATTTCTGCATCATCTAATACCTCCTTATCAGAGGTAGCTTTAGATATCCCTCCTAATGTGTCTACATCAACAAGGCCAGCTTTTGTCAATGTCCTCATTTCACTGCAGTAACGCTCATGATACTGGCTCAGAATTTATCAACATTTTGTAATTCAAAATATCTGACCTTTGACATTGTATTTTTATGAATTCTTTAGTATCCGAGTCTTCATTCTTCTAGGTTAGCACTTAGATTTTTTTTAAAAGTGTTACTGTTTTAAAATGTATTGATTGAAAATGTTAAAATTCAGGAATTATTTAGCTGTATCTTTGCTTTGATTCCTTTGTGAATCCTTTTCCCCTTAGTTTTCTTTATCTTTCTAGCTTCATGTCCAGTATTTTGTTAGCATGTTTGTCCCAGCTTTTTGGTATCTAACTGAGCTGGAAACAAATTAAGATTTCGTCATATTATGGTTAATGCTTTGACAGGACTTATGATTCCTTGACTCCTCTTACTTTCCTCTGTCTTCAAGCTATTGCTCTTATTCCCTCTGTTCAGATACTTTTTCTGTATCTAGAGTCCTGAACACATCCTCCTCCAGCCCAGCCTTCTTTGCCTGGTTACTACCTGTTAGTTCTTTGGGTTTCAACTCAGGGGACATGTCAATCAGGAAGGCTTCTTTCACACCCTCCTTCCCCAGTCTTCTACTCCCAAAGCTCAGCTTTTCCTATGAAAAATGTACCGAGCCAGTATTACGAACATCTGTGTGTCTGTGTCTATTATCCAGCTTAAGAGCTTAAGCCTTACTTGGGTACATTTAAAGCCTCTGTTTACCTTTCCCAAGTCAGTTCTTTCCACATTGGTTCCCCTTTCTACTCCAAATTTAGTGTTTACCATCCCATATTAATGCATTTACATATATATGTGTAGTAAATATGTATGCATGCATATATATGTATATACATATACACTAAAGTAATATACATATATACACACATATACATATATCCTTAAATAGATGACTTTTAAACTATTTTTAAACTTTATATAAATACTGTCATATTGTACTTATCCTCAAACAGCTTGCTGTTTTCATTTAACATATGTTTTTGAGATTTATCCATCTTGACAGAAGTAGCTCTAGTTCATTTATCTCGTCTACTATATAGTATTTCGTTGTATTAATAAACTATATTTTACAATTTTCCATTATAAGAAACAGTGCTACAAGAAAAAAATACTATGATGAATATTCTTGAACATGTGCAAGGGTATCTCTAGCGTATCACCAGTATTGCTTGGTCTTTGGGTGTGCTATAGTGCCCAGCTTTCCTGACGTCACCAAAGGGGCTGCACCAGCTGACTCTTGCCAGCACCATGTGAGACATCTCTTTGCTCTATAGATTCCACTGTTATTTGTATTCCCATACTCCTTACTTTTTGCCAGTCTGATGAGTGTTAATTAGGATCTTGTTGTGGTTTAATTTTTATTTCTTTAATTAGTAATGAGGGTGAGGATATTTTCACCTTTGTTGGTAACTTGAGTTTCTTCAGTGATGTGCCTGTTTATCTCCTTTGCCCATTTTCAGTATAGTAGTTTGTCTTTTCCTTATTAATTTGTAAAAGTTCTTTATATATTATGGACACTAGCCTTTTGTTCAGTTATGCAAATGTCTACCCTCAGTCTATGTTTGAGTTCTCATTTTTGTTTTTAATGTATTCTATGTCTTTAAGTTACTGAAGTTTTCTGTTTTAATATACTCAAATTTGTAGTCTTTTCTTTATGGTTCATGTTTTGTGTCATTTAATGAATCTTTCCTTACAGGGTGATCATAGAGATACTCTAATTCTCTTTTAATACCTTTAGAGTATAGTTTCTTACACTGGGTCTGTCATCCAGCTGGAATTTGCTTTTTTTTTTTTGGTATCATTAATATACAATCACATGAGCAACACCGTGGTTACTAGATTCCCCTCATTATCAAGTCCCCACCACACACCCCATTACAGTCACTGTCCATCAGCATAGTAAGATGCTATTGAGTCACTACTTGTCTTCTCTGTGCTATACCACTTTCCCTGTGCACACTCTATGTTATGTGTTCTGATCATAATGCCCCTTATTCCCCTTCTCCCTCCCTTCCCACTCACCCTCCCCAGTCCCTTTCCCTTTGGTAACTGTTAGTCCGTTCTTGGGTTCTGTGAGTCTGCCGCTGTTTCGTTCCTTCAGTTTTTTCTTTGTTCTTATACTCCACAGATGAATGAAATCATTTGGTACTTATCTTTCTCCACCTGGCCTGTTTCACGGAGCATAATACCCTTTAGCTCCATCCATGTTGTTGCAAATGGTAGGATTTGTTTTCTTCTTATGGCTGAATAATATTCCATTGTGTATATGTACCACCTCTTCTTTATCCATTCATCTACAGATGGACACTTACATTGCTTCCATTTCTTGGCTATTGTAAATAGTGCTGCGATAAACATAGGGGTGCTTATGTTTCTTTGAAACTGGGATCCTGCATTATTTGGGTAAATTCCTAGGAGTGGAATTCCTGGGTCAAATGGTATTTCTATTTTTAGTTTTTTGAGGAACCTCCATACTGCTATCCACTATGGTTGAACTAGTTTACATTCCCACCAGCAGTGTAGGAGGGTTCCCCTTTCTCCATATCCTCGCCAGCATTTGTTGTTCCTAGTCTTTTCTATGTTGACTATCCTAACTGGTGTGAGGTAATATCTCATTGTGGTTTTAATTTGCATTTCTCTGATAATTAGCGATGTGGACCATCTTTTCATGTGCCTCTTGGCTATCTGAATTTCTTCTTTGGAGAAGTGTCTGTTCATATCCTCCGCCCATTTTTTAATAGGGTTATTTACTTTTGGGGGGTTGAGGCGTGAGTTCTTTATATATTTTGGATGTTAACCCCTTATTGGATAAATCATTTACAAATATATTCTCCCATACTGTAGGATGCCTTTTTGTTCTGCTGACAGTATCCTTTGCTGTCCAGAAGCTTTTTAGCATTATGTAGTCCCATTTGTTCATTTTTTATTTTGTTTCCCTTGCCCGAGGAGATGCGTTCAGGAAAAAGTTGCTCATGTTTATATTTAAGAGATTTTTGCCTATGTTGTCCTCTAAGAGTTTTATGGTTTCATGACTTTCAGATCTTTAATCCATTTTGAATTTACTTTTGTGTATGGGGTTAGACAATGATCCAGTTTCCTTCTCTTGCATGTAGCTGTCCAGTTTTGCCAACATCAGTTGCTGAAGAGGCTGTCATTTCCCCATTATGTGTCCATGGCTCCTTTATCGTATATTAATTGACCATATATGCTTGGGCTTATATCTGGGCTCTCTAGTCTGTTGCATTGGTCTATGGGACTGTCCTTGTGCCAGTACCAAATTGTCTTCATTACTGTGGCTTTTTAGTACACCTTGAGTCAGGGAGGGCAATCCCCCAAGCTTTATTCTTCCTTTTCAGGATTGTTTTCGCTATTCAGGGACTTTTGTGGTTCCATATACATTTTAGAATTGTTTGCTCTAGTTCGTTGAAGAATGTTGTTGGTACTTTGATAGGGATTGCACTGAATCTGTAGATTGCTTTAGGCAGGATGGCCATTTTGACAATATTAATTCTTCCTTCCATGAGCATGGAATGTGTTTCCATTTATTGGTATCTTCTTTAATTTCTCTCATGAGTATCTTGTAGTTTTCAGAGTATAAGTCTTTCACTTCCTTGGTTAGGTTTATTCCTAGGTATTTTATTCTTTTTGATGCGATTGTGAATGGAATTGTTTTCCTGATTTCTCTTTCTGCTAGTTCATCGTTAGTGTATAGGAGTGCAACAGATTTCTCTGTATTAATTTTTATCCTGCAACTTTGCTGAATTCAGGTATTGGACCTAGTAGTTTTGGAGTGGATTATTCAGGGTTTTCTATGTACAATATCATGTCATCTGCAAACAAGGACAGTTTAACTTCTTCCTTGCCAGTCTGGATGTCTTTACTTCTTTGTATTGTCTGATTGCCATGGCTAGGACCTCCAGTACTATGTTGAATAAAAGTGGGGAGAGTGGGCATCCTTGTCTTGTTTCTGATCTTAAAGGAAAAGCTTTCAGATTCTCTCTGTGAAGTATGATGTTGGCTGTGGGTTTGTCATATATGGCCTTTATTATGTTGAGGTGCTTGCCCTCTACACCCATTTTGTTGAGTTGTTATCATGACTGGATGTTGAATTTTGACGAATGCTTTTTCAGCATTTATGGAGGTGATCCTGTGGTTTTTGTCCTTTTTTGTTGATGTGGTGGATGATGTTGATGGATTTCTGAATGTTGTACCATCCTTGCATCCCTGGAATAAATCCTACTTGATCATGATGGATGATCTTTTTGATGTATTTTTGAATTCGGTTTACTAATATTTTGTTGAGTATTTTGGCATCTATGTTCATCAGGGATATTGGTCTGTAATTTTCTTTTTTTGTGTCGTCTTTGCATGGTTTTGGTATTACAGTGATACTGGCTTCGTAGAATGAGTTTGGGAGTATTCCCTCCTCTTCTACTTTTTGGAAAACTTTAAGAGAGGATGGGTATGAGGTCTTCACTAAATGTTCGATAAAATTCAGCCGTGAAACCATCTGGTACAGGGGTTTTAGGTAGTTTTTTGATTACCAATTCAATTTCCTTATTGGTAATTGGTCTATTCAGATTTTCTGTTTCTTCCTGGGTCAGCCTTGGAAGGTTGTATATTACTAGAAACTTGTCCATTTAATTTAGGTTATCCCACAGTGCAAACCGGCAGTCCGTGCCCTGGCATCAGGCCACCCAGAGGGAGGCCCCACCTACGGCAGCTACAGACACAGAGCACGGAAGCTTACACCTGTGTGCTTGGCCCACTGGTTCTGACAGTTTGTTAGCATATAATTTTTCATAGTATTCTCTCATAATTCTTTGTATTTCCGTGGTGCCCATAGTTATTTTTCCTTTCTTATTTCTGATTCTGTTTACATGTGTAATTTCTCTTTTTTTCTTGATAAGCCTGGCTAGGGGTTTATCTATTTTGTTTATTTTCTTGAAGAACAAGCTCCTGCTTTCATTGATTCTTTCTATTGTTTTATTTTTCTCGATTTTATTTATTTCTGCTCTAATCTTTATTATGTCCCTCCTCACCTGACCTTGGGCCTCATATGTTTTTCTTTTTCTAGTTTCGCTAATTGTGAGTTCAGATTGTTCATTTGGGATTGTTCTTCTTTCCTGAGGTAGGCCTGTATTGCAATATACTTCCCTTTAGCACGGCATTTGCTGTGTCCCACAGATTTTGCGGTGTTGGATTATTGTCATTTGTCTCCATATATTGCTTGATCTCTGTTTTTATTTGGTCATTAATCCATTGGCTATTTAGGAGCATGCTGTTAAGCCTCCATGCGTTTGTGGGACTGTTCGTTTTCTTTGTGTAATTTATTTCTAGTTTCATACCTTTGTGATCTGAGAAGCTGGTTGGTACAATTTCAATCTTTTTTAATTTACTGTGGCTCTTTTTGTGGCCTAGTATATGATGTATTCTTGAAAACGTTCCATGTGCACTTGAGAAGAATGTGTATCCTGCTGCTTTTGGATGGAGTGTTCTGTAGATGTCTGTTAGGTCCATCTGTTCTAATATGTTGTTCAGGGCCTCTGCCTCCTTACTTATTTTCTGTCTGGTTGATCTGTCCTTTGGAGTGAGTGGTGTGTTGAAGTCTCCTAAAACGAATGCATTGCATTCTATTTCTCCCTTTAATTCTGTTCGTATTTGATTCACATATGTAGGTGGTCCTGTGTTGGGTACATAGATATTTATAATGGTTTTATCCTCTTGTTGGACTGACCACTTTATCATTATGTAATGTCCTTCTTTGTCTCTTGTGACTTTCTTTGTTTTAAAGTCTATTTTGTCTGATACAAGTACTGCAACTCCTGCTTTTTTCTCCATATTAGTTGCATGAAATATCTTTTCCATCTCTTTATTTTCAGTCCATGTATGTCTTTGAGTTTGAAGTAGGTCTCTTACAGGCAGCATATAGATGGGTCTTATTTTTTTATCCATTCAGTAACTCTGTCTTTTTATTGGTGCATTCAGACCATTTACTTTTAGGATGAATATCAATAGGTATGTACTTATTGCCATTGCAGGCTTTAGATTGGTGGTTAATAAAGGTTGAAGGGTAACTTCCTTTCTAAATAACAGTCTAACTTAACTCAGTTTGCTATTACAAACACAATCTAAAGGTTCTTTTTTTCTCCTCCTTTTTCTTCCTCCTCCATTCTTTATATATTATGTATCATATTCTATATTCTTTGTCTATCCCTTGACTGACTTTGGGGTTAGTTGATTTAATTTTGCATATGCTTAGTAATTAATTACTGTATATTTTTTTCCTTGGGTGAAAGCTATTTATCTTTATAACACTTACATCTATAGCAGGCCCTCCAGAATACACTGTAGAGATGGTTTGCATTGGGTAAATTCTCTCAGCTTTTGCATACCTGGAAATTATTTAATCTCTCTTTCAAATATAAATGATAGAGAACGATCCAAGATGGTAGCTTGAGAGGTGAGACAGAGAACTCTTCCAAAAATCACATATAATATGAGAATATAGTTAATACAGCTAATCCTAAAAGAGCAACAGGAAAGAAGGCTGCACCAGACTGCATACACCTGAAGAACAGAGCAGACCTCACGATAAAGGGTAACATATCAAAGCCTTGATCTGGTGGACCCCAAGCCCTTTCCCCACCCCAGCTTACTGGCGGTAGGAAGAGAAATGGAGCGGGGATCGGGTGGAAGCCTAGGACTGCTGAACACCCAGCCCTGGAGATATGCTTTGGGAGCACAAACCTACACTTCATGGTGCTCTGGAGATTAGTGGGGTTGGAAAGCTAACACAGGCAGAATACTTGGAGAGACTGAGATTCCAGCGGTTTGTGCAGGACAGGGATTCACATCCAGCTGCTCTGGGACAAAGGAAGGGCGGGCGGTTGGAGAGGCTTCCTAGCAGGGAGAGGGGTGCTGCTGAAGGGGTGGGGTTTGCATGGAGCTTGCTGTGTGGGAGAGGAGATAAGTGGACAAAGTTGTCTGAGCGCACTCTGCCCTGCAGATTGGGAACTTTCAGGAGCCTCAGGCACTCCATACCCCTGGCTGGCTACTCAGCTCTGAGGCACCCCCACTGTGATACGCAGCCTGCTGTGCCTTCCTTCTGACCTGCTGGAACCAACTCGCAAACCTGCAATCCATCCTGTGGCATCGGGCCACCCAGAAGGAGGCCCCACCTACGGCAGATACAGACGCAAAGCACAAAGGCTTACACCTGTGTGCTTAGCCCACAGGTTCTGACAGTGGAGAAAGGCACTGCAGCCAGGAAGAAGGAAACAGCTCTATCCTCCCCCTGGAACTAGCGCCGCTCCCCTGTTACCCCTGACATCACTCCAGGGGCTGAGTGGCTGTAGAGACTAGAGCTTCTGGGCACTAGTGGGTGCCACTTACAAATATGAAATGTCAAAGGAACCTGGTTCAAGAAAAAAATCTCAGAAACACCAGAAAAAGGGCCTAATGAAACTGAACTCACCAATCTTCCTAAAATAGAGTTCAAAATAAAAATCATAAACATGCTCCTGGAGGTACAAAAAAATATTCAAGAACTCAGGGAAGAATTTAGATGGAGATTCAATCATTAAGAAATTACATATCTCAAATGTAACATACAATGGAGGGATTTAAAAGCAGATTAGATGTAGTAGAAGAGACAGTAAATAAAAAAATTAGAAAAGAGGAATACAAAGAAGCTGAGGCACAGAGAGAAAAAAGGATCTCTAAGAATGAAAGAATATTGAGAGAACTGTGACCAATCCAAATGGAACAATATTCATACTATAGGGGTCCCAGAAGAAGAGAGAAAAAGGGCTAGAAAGTGTCTTTGAGGAGGTAATTGCTGAAAACATCCCCAATATGGGGAAGGAGATAGTCTCTCAGAACATGGAGGTGCACAGATCTCCCAACACAAGGGAACCAAGGAACACCACCAAGACATATAAAAATTAAATGTCAAAGATCAAGGATAAGGACAGACTTTTAAAAGCAGCTACAGAGAGAAAAAAGATCACATACAAAGGAAAACTCATGAGGCTATCATAAGAATTCTCAACAGACACCATACAGGCCAGAAGGGAGTGTCGTGATATATTTAATGCAATGAAGCAGAAGGGCTTGAACCAAGAATACTCTACCTGGTGAGACTATCATTTAAATTTGAAGGAGGAATTAAACAATTTTCAGATAAGCAAAAGCTGATAGAATTTACCTCCCACAAACCTCTACAGTGCATTTTGGAGAGACTGCTTTAGATGGAAGTGTTCCTAAGGCTAAATAGCGGTCACCAGGGGGAAAAAAACCACAGCAAGCAAAGAAAGTAAAACAATTAATTACTAAGCAGATGCAAAATCAAATTTACTACCCCCAAAGTCAATCAATAAATAGATAAAGAGTACAGAATGATACCTAATATATAAAGAATGGAGGAGGAAGAAACAAGAGGAAAATAAAAAAGAACCTTTAGGTTGTGTTCGTAATATCATACGAAGTGAGTTAAATTAGACTGTTAGATAGTAAGGGAATTACTGTTCAACCTTTGGTAACCACGAATCTAAAGCCTGCAATGGCAATAAGTACATACCTATCGATAATCATCCTAAATGTAAATGGTCTGAATGCACCAATCAAAAGACATAGAGTCACTGAATGGATAAAAATACAAGACCTGTCTATATGTTACCTACAAGAGACTCACTTTAAACCCAAACACATACACAGACTAAAAGTAAAGGGATGGAAAACGATATTTCACAGAACTAATATGGAGAAAAAAGCAGGAGTTGCAGTACTTGTATCAGACAAAATAGACTTCAAAACAAAGAAAGTGACAAGAGGCAAAGAAGGGCATTACATAATGATAAAGGGGTCAGTCCAACAAGAGGATATAACTATTATAAACATCTATGCACCCAACACAGGATCACCTGCATATGTGAAACAAATACTAACTGAATTGAAGAGGGAAACAGAATGCAATGTATTCATTTAAGGAGACTTCAACACACCACTCACTGCAAAGGACAGATCAATCAGACAGAAAATAAGTAAGGAGACGGAGGCACTGAACTACACACTAGAACATATGGAGTTACACATCTACAGAACACTTCACCCAAAAGCAGCAGGATACACATTCTTCTCAAGTGCATGTGGAACATATTCAAGAATTGACCATATACTAGGCCACAAAAAGAACCTCAGTAAATTCAAAAAGATTGAAATTGTACCAACCAGCTTCTCAGTCCACAAATGTATGAAACTAGAAATAAATTATTCAAAGAAAACAAAAAAGTCCACAAACACATGGAGGCTTGACAACATGCTACTAAATGACCAATGAATCACTGACAAAATAAAAACAGAGATCAAGCAATATACGGAGACAAATGATGGCAATAATTCAACACCACAAAATCTGTGGGACGCAGCGAAGGCCATGCTAAGAGGGAGGTATATTGCAGTACAGGCCGACGTCAGGAAAGAAGAACAATCTCATATGAACAGTATAAACTCACAATTAACGAAACTAGAAAAAGAAGAACAAATGAGGCCCAAAGTCAGTAGAAGGAGGGATATAATAAAGATTAGAGCAGAAATAAATAAAATCGAGAAGAATAAAACAATAGAAAGAATCAAAGAAAGCAGGAGCTGGTTCTTCGAGAAAGTAAGCAAAATAGATAAACCCCTAGCCAGACTTACCAAGAAATAAAGAGAGTCTACACACATAAACAGAATCAGAAATGAGAAATGAAAAATCACAACAGACACCACAGAAATATAAAGAACTATTAGAAAATACTCCGAAAAATTATATGGTAACAAGCTGGATAACCTAGAAGAAATGGACAACTTCTATAAAAATACAACCTTCCAAGGCTGACCCAGGAAGAAACAGAAATTCTGAATAGACCAATTACCAGCAACAACATTGAATTGGTTATCAAAAACTACCTAAGAACAAAACACCTGGACCAGATGGCTTCACGGCTGAATTTTATCATTTAGTGTAGACCTAATATCTATCCCCCTTGAAGTTTCCCAAAAAGTAGAAGAGAGGGGAATACTCCCAAACTCATTCTATGAGGCCAACATCACTCTAATACAAAAACCAGACAAAGACAACACAAAAAAAGAAAATTACAGATCAATATCTGATGAACATAGATGCCAAAATACTCAACAAAATATTAGCAAACCAAATTCAAAAATATATCAAAAAGATCATCCATCATGATCAAGTGGGATTCATCCCAAGGATGCAAGGATGGTACAACATTCGAAAATCCATCAACATCATCCACTACATCAACAAAAAGGACAAAAATCACATAACCATCACCATAGATGCAGAAAAGCATTCAACAAAATTCAACATCCATTTATGATAAAAACTCTCAACAAAATGGGTATAGAGGGAAAGTACCTCAACATCATAAAGGCCCTATATAACAAACCCACAGCCAACATTATACATCACAGCAAGAAGCTGAAAGCTTTTCTTTTAAGATCGGAAACAAGACAAGGATGCCCACTCTCCCCACTTTTATTCAACATAGTTCTGGAGGTCCTACCCATGGCAATCAGACAACACAAAGAAATAAAGGCATCCAGATTGGCAAGGAAGAAGTTAAACTGTCCCTCTTTGCAGATGACATGATATTGTACATAGAAAACCCTGAAGAATCCACTCCAAAACTACTAGTTCTAATAACTGAATTCAGCAAAGTTGCAGGATACAAAATTAATACACAAAAATCTGTTGCATTCCTATACATTAACGATGAACTAGCAGAAACAGAAAACAATTCCATTCACAATTGCATCAAAAAGAATAAAATACCTAGAAATGAACCTAACCAAGGAAGTGAAAGACCTATACTCCGAAAACTGCAAGACACTGATGAGAGAAATTAAAGATGATATCAATAAATGGAAACACATCCTGTGCTCATGGACAGGAAGAATTAATATTGTCAAAATGGCCATCCTGCCTAAAGTAATCTACAGAATGAATGCAAACCCTATCAAAATACCAACAGCATTCTTCAATGAACTAGAGCAAATAGTTCTAAAATTCATATGGAACCACAAAAGACCCCGAATAACCAAAGCAATACTGAGAAGGAAGAATAAAGTGGGGGGAATATGCTCCCTGACTTCAAGGTCTACTACAAAGCCACAGTAATCAAGACAATTTGGTACTGGCAGAATAACAGAGCCATAGACCAGTGGAACAGACTAGAAAGTCCAGATATAAACCCAAGCATATATGGTCAGTTAATATACGATAAAGGAGCCATGGACACACAATGGGGAAAAGACAGCCTCTTCAGCAACTGCTGTTGGCAAAATTGGACAGCTACATGCAAGAGAATGAAACTGGATTATTTTCTAACCCCATGCACAAAAGTAAACTTGAAATGGATGAAAGACATGAATGTAAGTCATGAAACCATGAAACTCTTAGAAGACAACACAAGGCAAAAATCTCTTAAATATAAACATGAACATTTTTCCTGAAGGCATCTCCTCAGGCAAGGGAAACAAAATAAAAAATGAACAAATGGGACTACATCAAACTAAAACACTCTGTACAGCAAAGTACACCATCAGCAGAACAAAAAGGCATCCTACAGTATGGGAGAATATATTTGCAGATGACATTACTGACAAGGGGTTAACATCCAAAATATATAAAGAAGTGACACACCTCAAAAACCAAAAAGCAAATAACCAATTTAAAAATGGGTGGAGAATATGAACAGAGAATTCTCCAAAGAAGTTCAGATGGCCAACAGGCACATGAAAAGATACTCCACATCGCTAATTATCAGGAAAATTCAAATTAAAACCACAATGAGATATCACCTCACACCAGTTAGGATGGCCAGCATCGAAAAGACCAAGAACAACAAATGCTGGGGAGGATGCAGAAAAAGGGGAACTCTCCTGCACTGCTGGTGGGAATGTAAACTAGTTCAACCATTGTGGAAACTAATATGGAGGTTCCTCGAGAAACTAAAACTAGAAATACCATTTGACCCAGGAATTCCACTCCTAGGAATTTACCCAAAGAATACAAATTCTGAGATTCAAAAAGACATATGCACCCCATGTTTATCACAGCACTATTTACAATAGCCAAGATATGGAAGCAACCTAGGTGTCCATCAGTAGATGAATGGATAAAGAAGATGTGGTACATATACACAATGGAATACTATTCAGCCATAAGAAAGAAACAAATCATACCATTTGCAACAACATGGATGGAGCTGGCGGATATTATGCTCAGGGAAATAAGCCATGCAGAAAAAGACAAGTACCAAATGATTTCCCTCATTTGTGGAGTATAACAACGAAGCATAACTGAAGGAACAAAACAGCAGCAGACTCACAAACTCCAAGGGACTAGTGGTTACCAAAGGGGTGGGGTGGGGGAGGGTGAGTGGTGAGGGAGGGAGAAGGGGATTGTGGAGTATCATGACTGATGCAGATGGTGTGCGTGGGGTCACAGGGAAGACAGTATAGCACAGAGAAGACAAGTAGGGACTCTGTGGCATCTTACTACACTGATAGGCAGTGACTGCAATGGGGTATGGGGGGACATGATAACAGGGGTGAATGTAGTAACCATGTTGTTTTTCATGTGAAACTTCATAAGAGTGTATATCAGTAATACCTTAATAAAAAAATTGTATAAAAAAACAGGTCTGTATAAATTTAAAAGGATTCAAGTCATGCAAAGTATATTCTTTGACCACAGTGGAATTAAATTAGAAATCCGTAACAGAAAAATATTTGGAAAATCACCACATATTTGGAAATTAAATAACAAACTTCTAAATAATCCATGGGTCAGAGGAGACATGGTAAGAGTTACTAGAAAAATTTTTAGTTGAATGAAAATGAAAATGCAACATATCAGAATTTATTAGATGTCAGAAAGCAGTAGTTGGGGGAAAATTTATAGTACGAAATACCTGTATCACTAAAGAAGAAAGTTTTAAATCAATAAACTCAGATTCTTCTTTGAGAAACTAGAAAAGGAGCAGTATGGAGGTTCCTCAAAAAACTCAAAATAGAAATACCATTTGACCCAGGAATCCCACTCCTAGGAATTTACCCTAAGAATGCAGCAGCCCAGTTTGAAAAAGACAGATGCACCCCTATGTTTATCGCAGCTCTATTTACAATAGCCAAGAAATGGAAGCAACCTAAGTGTCCATCAGTAGATGAATGGATAAAGAAGATGTGGTACATATACACAATGGAATATTATTCAGCCATAAGAAGAAAACAAATCCTGCCATTTGCAACAACATGGATGGAACTAGAGAGAATTATGCTCAGTGAAATAAGCTAAGCTGAAAAAGACAAGTACCAAATGATTTCACTCATATGTGGAGTATAAGAACAAAGAAAAAAACTGAAGGAACAAAACAGCAGCAGACTCACAGAACCCAAGAACGGACTAATAGTTACCAAAGGGAAAGGGACTGGGGAGGCTGGGTGGGAAGGGAGGGACAAGGGGGAAAAAGGGATATTACAATTAGCAGATGTAATGTTGGGGGGGCACGGGGAGGGCTGTACAATTCAGAGAAGACAAGTAGTGACTCTATAGCATCTCACTACGCTGATGGACAGTGACTGTAATGGGGTTAGAGGAGGGGACCTGATGAAGGCGGTAGTTTAATCACCATAATATTCCACATGTAATTGTGGATTAATGATACCAAAATAAACTATTAAAAAAAAAGAAACTAGAAAAGGGAGAGCAAATTAAACTCAAAGTAAGCATCAAAAATATAATCAATGAAATAGAAAACAAAAACAATAAAATCAGTGAAACCAAAAACTGATGATGGGGAAAAGAGTAATACACAAATTGCCAATGTCAGGAATGAGAAAGGTGACATAACACACACTACATATATTAAAAGGAGAGAATTTTATGAACTCAGTGGCAATAAATTAAATAATTCAGATGAAGTGGATAAATTCCTTGAAAGACACAAAATATCAAGGCTCACTCAAGAAGAAATACATAATTAACAGATAATGTATCTATTAAGTAAATTGAATTTGTAGTTAAATATTTTCCTACAAAGAAATTTCCAGGCCCAGATGCCTTCCCTATTGAATTCTATCTAACAACTGAGAGGAAGTAAAACTATTCTACATAAATTCTCCCAAAAACTTCAAGGGGAGCACATACTTTTCAATTCATTATTTGAAGTTAGCATTACCCTGATACCAAGACCAGGCAAAGATATTACCATAAAAGAAAACTACTAACTAACATCCATCATTAAAAGAGATGGAAAGATCCTAAACAAAAATTTGGCAAATCTAATCCAACAATATAAAAAAGGGATAATACATCAAAATCAACTGGGCTTTATTCCAGGAATGCAGGTTGGTTTAACATTTGAACGTCTATCAATGTAATTCACCATATTAAGAAATTAAAAAAGAAAAACCATATGATCCCCTTAACAGATGCAAAAAAGAGTCTGACAAAATCCAATATCCAGATAAAACCTCTCAGCAAACTGTTATTTTAAGGGAACTTCCTCAAGCTTGTTAAGGGTACTTATGTAAAAACATACAGCTGACAGTATTCTTACTGAAAAAACTGATAGCTTTCCCCTAAGATCTGTAATAAGACAAGATGTCTGCTCTCAACACCTCTATTCAACATGGTACAGCGTGTTGTGGTTAGTGTAATCAGGCAAGAAAAAAAAAAAAAAAAGGAATCCATATTGGAGAGAAAGAAAGAAAACTTTACTCACATATGACAGGATCATCTATATAGAAAATCAGATGAAATGTGCAAAATAAAAGGTACTGGACCTAAGGTTGTAGGATGCAAAATCAAAATATAGAAATCAACTGTATTTCTATAAATAAGCAATGAAAAACTGAGAAGTGAAACAATACAATTTACAACAGAATCAAAAATATAAAATACTTAGAGATAAATCTGACAAAATATTTAGACCCACCCATATTTGGTTTTGCCAAGAGAAATTAATATTCAAGAGACGGAAGACTACATATTGTTAAGATGTTAATCTCCCTAAATCAAATTCTGATTCAGTGTAACACCAATGCAAATCTCAGCACTTTTTTGTAGGAATTAACAAGCTGATTATAACATTGATATGAGAACACAAAGGGCCCAGAATAACCAAATTACTTTTAAAAAGAACAATGTTAGAGGAGTTCCACACTCCTAGTCAAAATAAAATAAGTCCAAGGGATGTAATGCATAGCATGGTGACTGGAATATATAATACTGTACTGTATATACGGTATTCCAGATGTATGAAGGCCCAGATGAAGGCTGGCAGGATGCAGTCCAGACCATTAACAGAGGGGACCTGTGAGACAGAAGTATTAACAAGGGAAGGGAAAGGGGACTTGAATTTGTTATTCTATGAAGGCCTACACTACATGAATTTCTTTATACCATGAACATATATTCCTGTGTACGTGTATTTTTTATCTTGATATTAATGTACAATTACATGAGCAACATTATGGTTACTAGACTCCCCACATTATCAAGTCCCCACCACATATCCCATTACAGTCACTGTCCATTAGTGTAGTGAGATGCTATAGAATCACTACTTGTCTTTTCTGTGTTATACTGCCTTCCCCTTCTGTGTTATATTGCTACATTATGTGTGCTAATCGTAATATCTCTTTTTTCCCCTCCCTTCTCACCCATCCTTCCTAGTCCCTTTCCATTTGGTAACTATTAGTCCATTCTTGGGTTCTGTGAGTCTGCTGCTGTTTTGTTCCTTCAGTTTTTTTTTTCTTTGTTCTTATACTCCATATATGAGTGAAATCATTTGATACTTGTCTTTTTCCACCTGGCTTATTTCACTGAGGATAATACCCTCTAGCTACATCCATGTTGTTGCAAATGGCAGGATTTGTTTTCTTCTTATGGCTGAATAATATTCCATTGTGTATATGTACCACATCTTCTTAATCCATTCATCTACTGATGGACACTTAGGTTGCTTCCATTTCTTGGTTATAGTAAATAGTGCTGCGATAAACATAGGGGTGCATATGTCTTTCTCAAACTGGGCTGCTGCATTCTTAGGGTAAATTCCTAGGAGTGAAATTCCTGGGTCAAATGGTATTTCTATTTTGAGTTTCTTGAGGAACCTCCATACTGCTTTCCACAATGGTTGAACTAATTTACATTCCCACCAGCAGTGTAGGAGGGTTCCCCTTTCTCCACATCCTGGCCAACATTTGTCGTTGTTTGTCTTTTGGATGGTGGCCATCCTAACTGGGGTGAGGTGATATTTCATTGTGGTTTTAATCTGCATTTCTCTGATGATTAGCGATGTGGAGTATCTTTTCATGTGCCTGTTGGCCATCTGAATTTCTTCTTTGGAGAAGTGTCTATTCATGTCCTCTGCCCATTTCTTAATTGGATTATTTGCTTTCTGTTTGTTGAGGTGCATGAGTTCTTTATATATTTTGGATGTCAACCCCTTATAGGATATATCATTTATGAATATATTCTCCCATACTGTAGGATGTCTTTTTGTTCTACTGATGGTGTCCTTTGCTGTACAGAAGGTTTTCAGCTTGATATAGTCCCAAATTGTTCATTTTTGCTATTGTTTCCCTTGCCTGGGGAGATATGTTCATGAAGAAGTCGCTCATGTTTATGTCCAAGAGATTTTTGCCTATGTTTTTTCTAAGAGTTTCATGGTTTCATGACTTACATTCAGGTCTTTGATTCATTTTGATTTTACTTTTGTGTATGGGGTTAGACAGTAGTCCAGTTTCATTCTCTTACATGTAGCTGTCCTGTTTTGCCAACACCAGCTGCTGGAGAGGCTGTCATCTCCCCATTGTGTATCCAAGGCTCCTTTACCATATATTAATTGACTGTATATGTTTGGGTTAATGTTTGGATTTTCTATTCTGTCCCACTGGTCTGTGGGTCTGTTCTTGTGCCAATACCAAATTGTCTTGGTTACTGAAGCTTTGTAGTAGAGCTTGAAGTCTGGGAGCGTAATTCCCCCTGTTTTATTCTTCCTTCTCAAGATTGCTTTGGCTATTCAGGGTCCTCTCTGGTTCCGTATGAATTTTAGAACTATTTGTTCCAGTTCATTGAAGAATGCTCTTGGTATTTTGATAGGGATTGCGGTGAATCTGTAGATTGCTTTAGGTAGTATAGCCATTTTGACAATATTTATTCTTCCTAGCCAAGAGCATGGGATGCATTTCCATTTGTTAGTGTCCTCTTTAATTTCTCTTAGGAGTGTCTTGTAGTTTTCAGAGTACAGGTCTTTCACTTCCGTCGTTAGGTTTATTTCTAGGTATTTTATTCTTTTTGATGCAATTGTGAATGGAATTGTTTTTCTGATTTCTCTTTCTGTTAGTTCATCATTAGTCTATAGGAAAGCAACAGATTTCTGTGTGTTAATTTTGTATCCTGCAACTTTGCTGAATTCAGATATTAGTTCTAGGAGTTTTGGAGTGGAGTCTTTAGGGTTTTTTATGTACAGTATCATGTCATCTGCAAATAGTGACAATTTGACTTCTTCTTTACCAATCTGGATGCCTTGCATGTCTTTGTTTTGTCTGATTGCCGTGGCTAGGACCTCCAGTACTATGTTGAATAACAGTGGAGAGAGTGGGCACCCCTGTCTTGTTCCTGATCTTAGAAGAAAAGCTTTCAGCTACTGGCTGCTAAGTATAATGTTAGCTGTGGGTTTGACATATATGGCCTTTATGATGTTGAGGTACTTTCCCTCTATACCCATTTTGTTGAGAGTTTTTATCATGAATAGATGTTGAAATTTGTCAAATGCTTTTTCAGCATCTATGGAGATGATCATGTGGTTTTTGTTCTTTTTGTTGATGTGGTGGATGATGTTGATGGATTTTCAAGTGTTGTACCATCCTTACATCTCTGAGATGAATCCCACTTGATCATGGTGTATGATCCTCTTGATGTATTTTTGAATTTGGTTTGCTAATATTTTGTTGAGTATTTTTGCATCTATGTTTATCAGGGATACTGGTGTGTAATTTTCTTTTTTGGTGAGGTCTTTGCCAGGTTTTGGTATTAGAGTGATGCTGGCTTCATAGAATGAGTTTGGAAGTATTCCCTCCTCTTCTATTTTTTGGAAAACTTTAAGGAGAATGGATATTATTTCTTCTCTATATGTCTGGTAGAATTCAGAGGTGAATCCATCTGGTCTGGGGGTTTTGTTCTTGGGTAGTTTTTTTGTTACCGATTCAATTTCGTGGCTGGTGATTGGTCTGTTTAGGTTTTCTGTTTCTTGCTTGGTCAGTCTTGGAAGGTTGTATTTACTAAGATGTTGTCCATTTCTTCTAGGTTTTGCAGCTTGTTAGCATATGGATTCTCATAGTATTCTCTTGTAATTATTTGTATTTCTGCGGGGTCTGTAGTGATTTTTCCTTTCTCATTTCTGATTCTGTTTATGTGTGTAGATTCTCTTCTTCTCTTAATAAGCCTGGCTAGGGGTTTATCTATTTTGTTTATTTTTTCAAAGAACCAGCTCTTGGTTTCATTGATTTTTTCTATTGTTTTATTCTTCTCAATTTTATTTATTTCTTCTCTGATCTTTATTATGTCCCTCCTTCTGGTGACTTTGGGCCTCATTTGTTCTTCTTTTTCCAATTTCAGTAATTGTGTCTTTAGACTATTCATTTGGGATTGTTCTTCCTTCTTTAAATAGGCCTGGATTGCAGTATACTTTCCTCTTAGAACTGCCTTCGCTGCGTCCCACAGAAGTTGCGGCTTTGTGTTGTTGTTGTCGTTAGTCTCCATATATTCTTTGATCTCTGTTTTTATTTGGTCATTTATCCATTGATTATTTAGGAGCATGTTATTAAGCCTCCAGGTATTTGTGAGGCTTTTTGTTTTCTTTGTACAATTTATTACTAGTTTTACACCTTTGTGATCTGAGAAGTTGGTTCGTAGAATTTCAATATTTTTTAATTTACTGAGGTTCTTTTTGTGGACTAGCATGTGGTCTATTCTGGAAAATGTTCCATGTGCCCTTGAGAAGAATGTGTACCCTGCTGCTTTTGGGTGTAGATGTCTGTTAGGTCCATCTGTTCTAGTGTGTTGTTCAGTGCCTCTGTGTCTTTATTTATTCTCTGTCTGGTTGATCTGTCCTTTGGAGTGAGTGGTGTGTTGAAGTCTCCTAAAATGAATGCATTGCTTTCTATTTCCTCCATTAATTCTGTTAGTATTTGTTTCACATATGTCGGCACTCCTGTGTTGGGTGCATATATATTTAAAATGGTTATATCCTCTTGTTGGACTGAGCCCTTTATCATTATGTAATATCCTTCTTTACCTCTTGCTATTTTCTTCACTTTGAAGTCTATTTTGTCTGATACAAGTACTGCAACTTCTGCTTTTTTCTCCTTGTTGTTTGCATGAAATATCTTTTTCCATCCCTTCACCTTTAGTCTGTGTATATCTTTGGGTTTGAGGTAAGTCTCTTGTTGGTAGCATATAGATGGGTCTTGCTTTTTTATCCATTCTGTTACTCTGGGTCTTTTGATTGGTGCATTCAGTCCATTTACATTTAGGGTGATTATCGATAGATATGTACTTATTGCCATTGCTGGCTTCAGCCTCGTGGTTACCAAAGTCTCAAGGGTAGGTTCTTTACTATCTACCAGTGTAACTTAACTTTCTTGTTAAGTTATTGTTAACACACCCTGATGATTCTTTATTTCTCTCCCTTCTTATTCTTCCTCCTCCATTCATTATATACTAGGTGTTTTATTCTTTGCCTTTAGTTAGTATTTGGATGGTCTGCTTTCTTTGCTATGATTTTATTTTCTCTGGTGACATCTTTTTAGCCTTAGGAGTGCTTCCATCTAGAGCAGTCCCTTTAAGATATTCTGTAGAGATGGTTTATGGGAGGCAAACTTCCTCAGTTTTCGCTTGTCTGGGAATTGTTTAATCCCTCCGTCATATTTAAATGATAATCGTGCTGGATAAAATATTCTTGGTTTGAGGCCCTTCTGTTTCATTACGTTAAATATATCATGCCATCCTCTTCTGGCCTGTAAGGTTTCTGTTGAGAAGTCTGATGATAGTCTGATGGGTTTTCCTTTGTATATGATCTTTTTTCTCTCTGTAGCTGCCTTTAATACTCTGTCTTTATCTTTGATCTTTGCCATTTTAATTATTATGTGTCTTGGTTTTTTCTTTCTTGGGTCCCTGTGTTGGGAGATCTGTGGGCTTCCACGGTCTGAGAAACTATTTCCTTCCCCAGCTTGGGCAAGTTTTCAGCAATTACTTCTTCAAAGACACGTTCTATCCCTTTTTCTCTCTCTTTTTCCTCTGGTACTCCTATAATGCGAATATTGTTCCGTTTGGATTGGTCACACAGTTCTCTTAATATTCTTTCATTCCTAGAGATCCTCTTATCTCTCTTGGCCTCAGCTTCTCTGTATTCATGTTCTCTGATTTCTATTCCATTAACAGTCTCTTGCATCTTGTCCAGTCTGCTGCTAAGCCCGTCCTTCGCTTGTCTCATTTCTGCATTGTCTTTCCTGACTTCCCTCACTTCCTCCCTTAGCTTTTGCATATTTCTCTGTAGATCCATCAGCATGGTTATGACTTTTATTCTGAATTCTTTTTCAGGAAGATTGTACATGTCCATCCCATCTGGCCCCCTCTCAGGGGTTCTCTGGCTGATCTTAGTCTGGACCATATTCCTCTGTCTTTTCATGGTGATAGAAGTGGTTGCTAGTAGGTGCCACATGTGTCAGCTGGGAGAACAAACTCCCTTCCTGCCTGTTGTTCTCCTTCCCTTCTCACGGGCCTGAGCTGTTTTCCTGCACACCAGGAGGCAGTCTCTGGGATAATCCCCTGAACTGCCTGTGTGTGGGGTCGCCCTCAGCCTAGCCTATAGCACTGCAGGGGTTTGCAGTTACGCTGGGTGCATGCTGGTCCCCTTGGTGCCTTCTGGACCTGGTTCTGTGGCTCTTCCCGCTTAGCTGCGTGCCCGCCAGGAGTAGATTCTGTGAGGTTGCTGTGGTCGGGGCTGCTCCTCCGCTGTTCTGCAGCAGTGGTGACTCCTCCTGCGGTGCTGGCTGGGCCGGGAACGAATGGTGGGCTGCTGATCTCTGTGGGAGGCCTCAGTGTGGCTGCTTTGCCTGGCTGCTGGCTAAGGGGTCCGAAATTCCCCAAGACTCCCAGCCTGCTGGGCTGAGTGCGCTGGGACGATTTTGTTCCACTGTTGGGTCCTTGTCTCTTTGAGACTTTTAAAAAAGCACCCACTTTTCTTTTGTCCCAGGGAGCCAGCTGAGAGGATCCGCTTGCGGTCTCTGTCTCAGATCCTGTACTTCTATTTCTCTAATCTCCAATACACCATGCGATGTGTGTCAGTGCTCCCGGTGCAGCTCACTAGGGCTGGTTATTTAGCAGTCCTGTGCTTCCACTCCCTCCCCACTTTGAATCTTTTCCTCCTGCCAGTGCGCTAGGGTGCAGGAGGGCTCGGGTTCCACTGGGTCTCAGCTTTGTATCTTACCCTCTTCGTGAGGCGCTGAGTTCTCACAGTTGTAGCTGTAGTCTGCTGTTGTCCTGTATCTTCTGGTCTCTCTTTTAGGAATAGTTGTATTTGTTGTATTTTCATAAATATATATGGTTTTGGGAGGAGATTTCTGCCGCCCTGGCTCATGCCACCATCTTCCCAGAAGTACCTCCTCTGCCCATTTTTTAATTGGCTTATTTGCTTTTTGTTTGTTGAGGTGTGTGAGCTCTTTATTTAATTTGGATGTCAACCCCATAAATATGTCATTTATGAATATATTCCCCCATACTGTAGGAAGCCTTTTCGCTCTACTGATGGTATCCCTTGCTGTACAGAAGCTTTTTAGTTTGATATAATACCATTCGTTCATTTTTGCTTTTGTTTCCCTTGCCTGGGGAGACATCTTCATGAAGAAGTTGTTCATGTTTGTGTCCAAGTGATTTTTGCCTATATTTTTTTCTAAGAGTTTTATGGTTTAATGACTTACATTCAGGTCTTTCATCCATTTTGAGTTTACTTTTGTGTATGGGGTTAGTCAACAATCCAGTTTCATTCTCTTACATGTAGCTGTCCAGTTGTGCCAACACCAGCTCTTGGAGAGGCTGTCATTTCCCCATTGTATATCCATGGCTTCTTTATTGCATATTAATTGACCATATATCCTTGGGTTGATATCTGGGCTCTCTATTCTGTTCCAGTGGTCTGTGGGTCTGTTCTTGTGCCGGTACCAAATTGTCTTGATTACTGTAGCTTTGTAGTAGAGCTTGAAGTAAGGGAGCATAATCCCCCCTGCTTTTTTCTTCCTTCTGAGGATTGCTTGGGCTATTTGGGGTCTTTTGTGGTTCCATATGAATTTTAGAACTATTTGCTCTACTTCATTGAAGAATGCTGTTGATATTTTGATAGGGATTGCACTGAATCTGTAGATTGCTTTAGGCAGGATGGCCATTTTGACAATATTAATTCCTCGTATCCATGAGCATGGGATGTGTTTCCATTTATTGGTATCTTTATAATTTCTCTCATGAGCATCTTGTAGTTTTTGAGTGTAAGTCTTTCACTTCCTTGGTTAGGTTTATTCCTAGGTATTTAATTCTTTTTGATGCAATTGTGAATGGAAGTGTTTTCCTGCTTTCTCTTTCTGCTAGTTCATCATTTGTGTATAGGAATGCAACAGATATCTATGTATTAATTTTGTATCCTGCAACTTTACTGAATTCATTTATTAGATCTAGTAGTTTTGGAGTGATTCTTTAGTATTTAAAAAAATTTTTTTATTAAGGTATTATTGATATACACTCTTATGAGGGCTTCACATGAAAAAACAATGTGTTTACTACATTTACCCATATTATCAAGTCCCCACCCAAACCCCAATGCAGTCACGGTCCTTCAGTGTAGTAAGATCACACAGATTCACTATTTGCCTTCTCTGTGCTACACTGTGTTCCCCGTGATCCCCCTCACATCATGTGCACCAATCATAATACCTCTCAATCCCCTTCTCCTTTCCTCCATACCTGCACTCTCACACCCCTCCGCTTTGGTAATCACTAGTTGGATTCTTTAGGATTTTTTGTACAATATCATGTCATCCGCAAACAGGGACAGTTTGACTTCTTCCTTACCAATCTGGGTGCCTTTTATTTCTTTGTGTTGTCTGACTGCCATGGCTAGGACCTCTAGAACCATGTTGAATAAAAGTGGGGAGAGTGGGCATCCTTGTCTTGTTTCCGATCTTAAAGGAAAAACTTTCAGCTTCTCGCTGTTAAAGTATAATGTTGGCTGTGGGTTTGTCATATATGGCCTTTATTATGTTGAGGTACTTTCCCTCTATACCCATTTTGTTGAGAGTTTTTATCATGAATGGATATTGAATTTTGTCAAATGCTTTTTCAGCATCTAAGGAGATGATCATGTGGTTTTTGTCCTTCTTTTTGTTGATGTGGTGGATGATGTTGATGGATTTTCGAATGTTGTACCATCCCTGCATCCCTGGGATGAATCCCACTTGATCATGATGGATGATCTTTCTGATGTATTTTTGAATTCGGTTTGCTAATATTTTGTGGAGTATTTTTGCATATTCATCAGGGATGTTGGTCTGTAATTTTCTTTTTTTGTGTTGTCTTTGCCTGGTTTTGGTATTAGAGTGATGCTCACTTTGTAGAATGAGTTTGAGAGTATTCCCTCCTCTTTTATTTTTGGAAATCTTTAAGGAGGATGGATATTAGGTCTTCACTAAGTGTTTGATAAAATTCAGCAGTGAAACCATCTGGTCCAGGAATTTTGTTCTTAGGTAGTTTTTTTTATTACCAATTCAATTTCGTTGCTGGTAATTGGTCTATTCAGATTTTCTGTTTCTTCCTGGGTCAGCCTTGGAAGGTTTTATTTTTTTAGAAAGTTGCCCATTTCCTCTAGGTTATCCAGTTTGTTAGCATATAATTTTTCATAGTATTTTCTAATAAATCTTTGTATTTCTGTGGTGTCTGTAGTGATTGTTCTTTCTCATTTCTGATTCTGTTTATGTGTGTAGACTCTCTTTTTTTCTTGATAAGTCTTGCTAGGGGTTTATCTATTTTCTTTATTTTCTCAAAGAACCAGCTTCTGCTTTCATGGATTCTTTCTATTGTTTTATTCTTCTCAATTTTATTTATTTCTGCTTTAATCTTTATTATGTCCTTCCTTCTACTGATTTTGGGCCTCATTTCTTCATCCTTTTCTAGTTTCATTAATTGTGAGTTTAGACTGTTCATTTGGGATTGTTATTATTTCCTGAGGTAAGCTGGTATTGCAATATATTTCCCTCTTAGTATGGCCTTCGCTGCGTCCCACAGATTTCATGGTGTTGAATTATTGTTTTCATTTGTTTCCATATATTGCTTGATCTCTGTTTTTATTTGGTCATTGATCCATTGATTATTTAGGAGCATGTTATTAAGCTTCCATGTGTTTGTGGGCTTTTTCATTTTCTTTGACTAATTTATTTCTAGTTTCATGCCTTTGTGATCTGAGAAGCTGGTTGGTACAATTTCAATCTTTTTGAATTTACTGATCCTTTTTGTGGCCTAGTATACGATCTATTCTTGAAAATGTTCCATGTGTACTTGAGAAAAATGTTGCTTTTGGATGGAGTGTTCTGTAGATGTCCATTAGGTCCATCTATTCTAATACGTTGTTCAGTGTCTCTGCCTCTTTATTATTTTCTGTCTGGTTGATGTGTCCTTTGGAGTGAGTGGTGTGTTGAAGTCTCCCAAAATGAATGTATTGCATTCTATTTCCCCCTTTAGTTCTGTTAGTATTTGTTTCACATATGTAGGTGATCCTGTGTTGCGTGCGTAGATATTTATAATAGTTATATCCTCTTGTTGGATGACCCCTTTATCATTATGTAATGTCCTTCTTTGTCTCTTGTGACTTTCTTTGTTTTGAAGTCTATTTTTTCTGATACCAGTACTGCAACTCCTGCTTTTTTCTCCCTATTAGTTGCATGAAATATCTTTTTGATCCCTTTACTTTCAGTCTGTGTATGTCTTTGGGTTTGAGATGAGTCTCTTGTAGGCAGCATATAGATGGGTCTTGTTTTTTTATCCATTCAGTGACTCTATGTCTTTTGATTGGTGTATTGAGACCATTTGCATTTAGGGTGATTATCGATAGGTATGTACTTATTACCACTGCACGCTTTAGATTCATGGTTACCAAAGCTTCAAGGGTAATTCCATAACTATCTAACAGTCTAATTTAATTCACTTCATATGCTGTTACAAACACAACCTAAAGATTCTTTTTTTTCCCTCCTTTTTCTTCCTCCTCCATTCTTTGTATGTTATGAATCATATTCTGTACTCTTTGTCTAACCGTTGAGTGACATCTATTTAGCCTTAGGAATACTTCCATCTCTAGGAGTCTCTCCAAAATGCACTGTAGAGGTGGTTTGCGGGATTTCAATTCTCTCAGCTTTTGCTTATATGAAAATTGTTTAAACCCTCCTTAAAATTTAAATGATAACCAAAAGAACGACGGACCACACAGAAATACAAAGAATTATAAGAGAATATTATGAGCATCTATATGCTAACAAGCTGCAAAATCTAGAAGAAATGGACAACTTCTTAGAAAAACACAACCTTCCAAGACTGACCAAGCAAGAAACAGAAAACCTAAACAGACCAATCACCAGCCACGAAATTGAATCGGTAATCAAAAAACTACCCAAGAACAAAACCCCCGGACCTGAAGGATTCTCCTCTGAATTCTACCAGACATATAGAAAAGAAATAACACCCATTCTCCTTAAATTTTTCCAAAAAATAGAAGAGGAGGGAATATTTCCAAACTCATTCTATGAAGCCAGCATCACTCTAATACCAAAACCGGGCAAAGACCTCACCAAAAAAGAAAATTACAGACCAATATCCCTGATGAACGTAGATGCAAAAATACTCAACAAAATATTAGCAAACCAAATTCAAAAATACATCAATTGGATCATACACCATGATCAAGTGGGACTCATCCCAGGGATGCAAGGATGGTACAACATTCGAAAATCCATCAACATCATCCATCACATCAACAAAAAGAAGAACACAAACCACATGATCATCTCCATAGATGCTGAAAAGCATTTGACAAAATTCAGCATCAATTCATGATTAAAACTCTCAACAAAATGGGTATAGATGGCAAGTACCTCAATATCATAAAGGCTATATATGACAAACCCACAGCTAACATCATACTTAACAGCGAGAAGCTGAAAGCTTTTCATTTAAGTTCGGGAACAAGACAGGGATGCCCACTCTCTCCACTGTTATTCAACATAGTACTGGAGGTCCTAGCCACGGCAATCAGACAAAACAAAGACATACAAGGCATCCAGATTGGTAAAGAAGAAGTCAAATTGTCACTATTTGCAGATGACATGATACTGTACATAAAAAACCCTAAAGACTCCGCTCCAAAACTACTAGAACTAATATCTGAATTCAGCAAAGTTGCAGAATACAAAATTAACACACAGAAATCTGTTGCTTACCTATACACTAATGATGAACTAACAGAAAGAGAAATCAGAAAAACAATTCCATTCACAATTGCACCTAAAAGAATAAAATACCTAGGAATAAACCTCACAAAGGAAGTGAAAGACCTGTACTCTGAAAACTGCAAGACACTCCAAGGAGAAATTAAGGAAGACACTAACAAATGGAAATGCATCCCATGCTCTTGGCTAGGAAGAATAAATATTGTCAAAATGGCTATACTACCTAAAGTAATCTACAGATTCAACGCAATCCCTATCAAACTACCAACAGCTTTCTTCAATGAACTGGGAGAAATAATTCTAAAATTCATATGGAACCAGAAAAGACCCCCGAATAGCCAAAACAATCCTTAGAATGAGGAATCAAACAGGGGGAATTACGCTCCCTGACTTCAAGCTCTACTACAAAGCAACAGTAATCAAGACAATTTGGTACTGGCACAAAAACAGACCCACAGACCAGTGGAACAGAATAGAAAATCCAAACATTAAACCAAACACCTACAGTCAATTAATATTTGATAAAGGAGTCCTGGATATACAATGGGGAGAGGACAGCCTCTTCAGCAGCTGGTGTTGGAAAAACTGGACAGCTACATGTAAGAGAATGAAACTGGACTACTGTCTAACCCCATACACAAAGGTAAACGCAAGGTGGATCAAAGACCTGAATGTAAATCATGAAACCATAAAACTCTTAGAAAAAAACATAGGCAAAAATCTCTTGGACATAAACATGAGCGACTTCCTCATGAACATATCCCCCTGGGCAAGGGAAACAAAAGCAAAAATGAACAAATGGGACTATATCAAGTTGAAAAGCTTCTGTACAGCAAAGGACACCATCAGTAGAACAAAAAGACATCCTACAATATGGGAAAATATATTCATAAATGATGTATCTGATAAGGGGTTGACATCCAAAATATACAAAGAACTCACGCACCTTAACAAACAAAAAGCAAATAGTCCAATTAAGAAATGGGCAGAGGACATGAATAGACACTTCTCTAAAGAAGAAATTCAGATGGCCAACAGGCACATGAAAAGATGCTCCACATCGCTAATCATCAGAGAAATGCAGATTAAAACCACAATGAGATATCACCTCACACCAGTGAGGATGGCCAATATCCAAATCACAAACAACAACAAATGTTGGCGAGGATGTAGAGAGAGGGGAACCCTCCTACATTGCTGGTGGGAATGCAAATTAGTTCAACCATTGTGGAAAGCAGTATGGAGGTTCCTCAAAAAACTCAAAATAGAAATACCATATGACCCAGGAATCCCCCTCCTAGGAATTTACCCCAAGAATGCAGTAGCCCAGTTTGAAAAAGACAGATGCACCCCTATGTTTATTGCAGCACTATTTACAATAGCCAAGAAATGGAAGCAACCTAAGTGTCCATCAGTAGATGAATGGATTAAGAAGAGGTGGTACATACACACAATGGAATATTACGCAGCCATAAGAAAAAAACAAATCCTACCCTTTGCAACAACATGGATGGAGCTGGAGGGTATTATGCTCAGTGAAATAAGCCAGGCCGAAAAAGACAAGTACCAAATGATCTCACTCATATGTGGAGTATAAGAACAAAGAAAAAAAAAAACTGAAGGAACAAAACAGCAGCAGACTCACAGAACACAAGAACGGACTAATAGTTACCAAAGGGAAAGGGACTGGGGAATAAGGGCGGGAAGGGAGGGTAAAAGGAGCATTACGATTGGCAGACATA